>SNQJ01S0040039.1:48397-71151 GCA_010110895.2 Picea sitchensis
AATAGAAGGCACTAGAACTGATGTAGATCTGAAAGTTGTTGGAAAAGTGAAACGACACTAAAATGTTTTAATGGTTGTTGCATTTGTCATTTTCCCAGACGATTTACATGGGATAAATTTTTACAGTGTTTGTGGAACCTCCTGCATTTTTAAAACGTTTGCTGAGTGATGAAATTGTAATTATCTGTGAACTCACCCTTGCCGGTAGACTTGTCTCTGTTGATTTATCCACCGACAATGGCCTTTAATCTCTGCGTAAATGTAATGTAAAATTCCTGCGTTTTTTGGGTGATTTTCCTCTGCGTATTGATTGAATTTCTGGCATGCGTACGTCGTTCTTGATTGGGTACATTTTATTTATTACTTCTTAGGACTGTGCGAATTCTTATTGAATATTGTTCTGAATGTCTCATTGGGCTGTGGGCGTTTTTAAAGAAAAAAAAACAAAACAAAAAGGGGCCCGTCGTTGTAATTATGTTCTGTGTTGTTCTGCCAACTGTTACCGCAATCCGTCCTAATGAAGGAGGTAATTTTCCCTACCTCTCTACATAAACGTAGGCTACCACAATTGTCTTAAGTTAGCGTGCTATCCTTTTTAAATCTCCACCCTCTAAACTTCAGGGATTTAGTCATTCTGTTGTTTTGGATTTGATAAAGTGGATTAAAAAATAACGCCCAGATGGGAGGTAGGTTTTCTTCACTCGAAGAGTGTAAATCTGACAAAGATTTTGGTAGAGTAAACTGATATTTCGGTTTAGTAAATTATGCTTGAAAAACCAGCGATCAATGTTTAGTTTTCTCCATTTTAAATCTCGGA
Organism: Picea sitchensis; assembly: GCA_010110895.2. NCBI lineage: Eukaryota > Viridiplantae > Streptophyta > Pinopsida > Pinales > Pinaceae > Picea > Picea sitchensis. The sequence goes on from SNQJ01S0040039.1 coordinate 49,215, forward strand.
ACTGTTAAGGAAAGGCAAAATTTCGATCAACCGGGCAGTAAGATTTATATACCCTTGTAAAGTATTTCTTAACTGTCAATAAACATTCGGGTCCCTTCGACGTTTCCTGCTAAAGTTTTTTGTTACTGTCTGTTCTCTGCATTTTTCCGTCAGTTATACTGGCTGTCCTTGAGCCTTACCCACTCGAGTTAGACCCTTTATCCTCTGCGAATTTTTTTTTTACGTTGCCTGTCTCTTGCCGAATCGGAAGAGATGACCTGCACAGTTCCGACCACAAATTCGTAGCGATATCGTGTTTTAACTCTCTGCGCGTGCGTGAGTGTTTGCTGTGCGTCTAGGGAAAACCCAACCGGATTCAACCACCCAAAACCTGAGTTGGATTACAACACCACCATGCCCCCGATTTCCTCTGCCGAGTTACCCTTTGCCAAGATTTTCCTTTGTCGAGATATCCGACGATTTGATAACTGCCCCTTGATCCGCTGCCTAATTTCTTTTCGTCCCAGAATTCGTGCAGTCTGGTTGTCAGTGGTTCGCTGCCGAATTAGGGTTAGGTGGACAGTGGTGAAATTGTAGATTGGAATCTAATTACTTCTGGTTAATGCAATAAAACGCTTTACTAAATGTAAAATTGATCTCGCTTTTGGACAGCCTGGTAGTAATGTGAATTGTCATATTCTTCAATAGCGATTACGAAATGCAATGTAAATTGTTAAATCACAGTTTTGATATTGTTAAATTCGCAAAGTAAATATTGTTCAAAATGCAACGATAAGGATGTTGTCTAATTGCACTTTTACTACATGTTAATTTGAAATGTTAATGGATGATAGCGATGTTAATATTGAAAAATCAATGCTAATGACCATGTTAAATAGCATTAGTAATAATGGTAAGGTATGGTATCAAATTTCTGTTGCACGATATTAATATTCAATTCTGTTGCATGATTGGCTTGTTATAATAGAATTTTATTGCATATTTGGTATTGTTTCGCATATTTTAATTTAATTATGCATATTAAATTATTTGGTATTGTTATGCATATGGGTATAGTTATGCATATTGGTATTTAATTTATTGGGCCTATTATGCATATTTAATTTATTTGGTGTTGTTATGCCTATTTTTATGTATATTGGGTATTGGTATTGCTGCGCACATTGGCAATTGTTATGTGTAGAAATTTTAATTTTTAATGCATATTTGGTATACAATTTATTGCATGATTGGTATTTATTTTAATGCATGATTAGTATTGTTATAATCTAATCATAAGGTGATACTGAAGTATTCATGTGACAGTTGTTGATGATATCATAAACTGTAGGTAAGGCGTAATGTTTGACTAGGTAATGTGGTTCTGTAATACGTAAGGGAATGCAATTGAACAATTGTTTATAAATTATGTAGTTGAAATATATTGTTGGAATATGTAATGGTAGGGTTCTCGCCATATAAATAAATTGCAATGTTAAAGTTGGCATCCTTTGGAATGTATGATCATTGTCCTTATGGCAATGTTGTTATCCTTAGAAAACATATTGATATGGTTATCATATTGTAATTGATAGTGTAAACTATCATTATTGATAAAACATATATGGTGGAATGTCCCGGAATACGCACCATAAATTACTCCGAGTTAGCAAATTAGGGTGGTTGTTCAGTTAAACAATGTTGAACTTGGTTGTTCGTTGTCGGAGTCCTTCTAGTCGTGCGCCTTCCGTAAAGGATGTAATCGTCCTTCTTGGTTACTTTGTACCTGATAGTACTCAGTTGGTTGCTCGGTCGGTTGTGTCGGGCGGGATATAGACACCTCTTGTTGCCTTAGTATCTATGTCTGTGTGAGTGATTTTTCTGTGTAAGGAATCCAGTTCAGGATCAAGAGTCTCGGGCCCTTTAAAGGCAGGGTTCCCACTCTTGCGACACACCTGACAAGATTGCTAGTTTCTGCCTGAGCAGTCGGCCAGGAGCCTGTCTAATCTTCTTCCGGGAAGACATAAGACTAAATGCCCTGTTTCCTGTGCAGAAATAGTAACCCTAACACCATGGACCCTTCCCTCTGTGTTCTTGCTAAGCGCCCCAAGTATGTCTTATCGTTTGTGATATGCGCCCTACGCCTATGGTCATTTATTGTTGCAGTTACTAGTTGTGTGCCTTCAGCCGTCTTGTGCTGAACATCGTAGGTTGCGTCTTGTTTGTTGTCAAGTGACGACGTAGAGTCAAGGTGTTCGTTACTTCTACACCCGCACACACACCTTAACAAAAAAAAAAATTGCACCTGTTCTCAGAGTGTGGTCGTAACGAGGCGGTTCGTTACATTCAACTTTCACTCTGTAGGATGTGATACAATTTTCCAATTTTCCAAAAAATCCCTGTGAAGTTGTGATCTGCAATAGAATTTGTAACATGTACTATGCATGACCTTTGCTATAGAATTTATAACTTGTGTTATGTATTCTTTACACAAAAATCAACATTGTTCGTATTTGATGATTAAAAATGAAAAAAAAAAACCAGTAAATACCTCTCGAAGCTTAATAAATCCGAGGTTAAGATGAATCTATACTGGTATTAAATAATCATTCCTTTTAAATAACATTACACATATATATCAAATTTCAAATTTATTATTTATTATAAATAACTTAAATAACATGATTTGTATTAAAGGGATTTGTACTAAAGGGCGTTGTGTAGAGGAAAACAACATTAAAAAAGTCTTAAAAAAAGGCTTTCATCTTAAAAATATTTCTAAAACTATGACAATATCATATAGAGTCCTATCCCAAGTGATACTATGTTCATCTAAGTTAATTACATCTTTGTAGAAGTGTTCTAGATATCGCAAGACTTTGAAATACATAGACTAAGCTAACAAAATTCTGAAATTCTGGAGCCTTTTTTCAGTGTCCATGGGGGCTGTTCCACGATCAATAGTGCCAATGCCACTGCCATTACCACCATCTCGAGTTATGATTATGCCCTGAAGGCTAGACGTAGAGGTCGATGGTCGAGGATGTCCTGGGCCTTAATTTGTTGGATATCAAACTCCAAGTCATACATTCTTTGAGTCAAGGTGGCCAAGGTAGTATCAAAATCCCAAAATTTGGATAAGGACAGAGTGGCCAAGGCTTGATCGAATTCTCCAAATTTCAAAAAAAGTTATTGCAGAGCAGATCTATTTTCCTGAGAAAATTCTTCATGGCGTCGAAGGAATTTTTTAAAATAACTCAAAAACAGTTCCATTCCCGTTGTCTGCAACCAAAGACTAAAATTATGCAACCAAAGAATAAAATTATGTTGGCCCCCAAGAAGACTAAAGCCAGACCCCAACTAAATACAGCCCAAAGCCAGACCCCAACTAAATACAGCCCACAACATAGGGAAATCAAATAAAACAAAGAACATTCATAACCAGAGAACAAAGGGAAATAAACCAGAAGGCACTTGAAAGGAGCAACGATCCCAACTATCCAAGTTTCATCCACAACCCAAACCCAACAGAGCCACCGGGGAGTTCGTCGGTGGGTGAATTCAAAAAATGTCCCAACGTAGAGCTCGAAAACCCCTCACAATACCAAACCAACAGAGAGATAACTCATTAACATCGACACAATGCACAAATTCTGAGCCATCGCACCGCCTAAAAAACCAGAGAGACGCCTTTCAAAGTGAACTCCCGCACATTTGTATCTAATCCTCAAGTGTGTGAGGGGATGAACACGAAAGCCAATGAAACCAGCCATTCCACTTGTCCCAGCACGCATAGAACGAGAGGAGACTGCACAACACTAAGGGATATGTCTAACCCCTTTGTCACCATTTACACTTATTTCTCCTTTGGCCATTCTAAAACCAACCTTAGCTCAATGATCGACAATGAGGTTAAGATTCCTTTTGATGTGGTAGATTTTGAACTCAACAAAACTTGCGCCCAGAGATAGAATACGAGTGATTATGCCATTGATGAGGTTTTTTTCAATATAACTCCTTTTGAAAATAGCATGAACAACCATCATCGAGTCTCCATAAGCTGCAATTTTAGTTATGTTCTTCTCCTATTCCATAAGTAAATCTTCAAACAAGGCGTATGCTTCAACAATGTTATTTGAAGTTGTTTCTAACCTCCATGCATAATGAATTATGGTATTTCTTCTTAAATTAAGGAGATTCCCATCCATGCTTTTCACCCCAGTCATTTTCCACTTTCTTAGTATCACAAAGATTACATATTTCTCTTTCTATAATGTTTTAGGTATTTTCTAAAGTTAGGTTTCATTATGAAGCTTGTGAGAGTTCTTTCTTATATTAGTAATGTCAACTTAGTTCTTAAAATTTCTGGAAATTGAGCTCTATATGTTTTTTGAAATGTCTAATGTTTCAAGTGGACACTCCACTCATCATTAAAGACACTTGAATCTTTGATAATGATAGAAAAGAGTGTTGGGGTAAATATTAAATATGAAACAAGAAGTGAAATAACTATTAGGAAATATTGTCCTCGTGGTGTAGAGCATTCGATGAGGGAGTGCTCTTGTTAAGAGCATTCGATGAGGGAGTGCGTTGTTAAGACACTCCATAAGTGAAGTCACCAATTCAAACTAGGCGGTCCCCGTCCAAGCCAGATACGATTAGATAAAAAAAAACTATTAAAAACTATTAATAAAATAAACTTATATTTGTTGAGAATTAATAATAAAATGGTCATAAAGAATATAATAAAATGGTCATAAAAAATAAGTAAAACGAGATACTATTAAATATGGGGAAAATAATNAGATAAAAAAAAACTATTAAAAACTATTAATAAAATAAACTTATATTTGTTGAGAATTAATAATAAAATGGTCATAAAGAATATAATAAAATGGTCATAAAAAATAAGTAAAACGAGATACTATTAAATATGGGGAAAATAATTAATTCTAAAAAATATAATTAAAGTATTTAAGGGTCAGGTAAAAACAAGAAATTATCCAATAGGAAAAGATAAGTTAAAAATGGGAAAATATTAAAGATGGGGAGGAAAATAAATTAATTCTAAAAAGTTTAAATAAAGGATTGAAAGGTTGGGAGAGAGGGGAATAGATAAGAGGGTAAAAAAAAAAGGAGGAAGAATAAAACAAGAGGTTAAACAACAAGGAGGAGGAAGAAAAGTACAAGAGTTTAGGATTGAATATAATGTTGAAGAGATAGAGATGATGAGTCCTAGGAGGGAGAGAAGTCAAAAAGGTTAGAGATTAGCAAATGGAGACTAGGAATTTTGGGAGGATAAGGTTATTGATTTAGACGATAGATGGTAGGATTCCAAGACTGGCTAAGTTTTGAAATTATTAGGATTTTTTATTTATTTATAGTGCTTCTGAAATGATGTGAGTGGAATAAAAGTGTGGTGTTGAAGAAAGAATTTTAGTTGATCAAAGCAAATAAGGTGTTAAGAGTTGTGGGAATGTTCAACAATGATTGACTTATATGTGCGGTTTTGGAGATTTTCAACTATATACTCTTTGAGACAAGCTTTGAATGTTCTTCCAATTTGTCCAGCGTAGGTTTTTCCATAGGAGTAGGGAATCTGGTAAAATCCTTGGTCTAACATATGATCAAATTTATCCTTAGCAGTTCTAAATAAATGCTTGAGGGTTTTATAGGGTTTAAATAAGGTTTTAATGTTCTTTTTGGATAAGATATTTGAAATATGGTTTGTAAATCCATGGATGTAAGGAAGAGAAATAAGAGCTTGAGGTGGGTTACAAGAATAAGAGTTGAGATAGAGTATCCATTGGTCAGAAGAGCATTAGTGAGGTGGGCCTTTTATTTCTCAAGGAGGTAGGGAGAAAAGATTCAAATGGCATGATTAATAAGAGTTTTTATGATCGTATATTTTTGGGCTGGGTGGTGGTGAGATTGGCATGGAGGTATTTGTTGGTGTGTCTCTTTTTTCTATAAGATTTGTGGGTAAGGGTACCATTGGGTTGACAAGAGATGAGAACATCCAGGAATGGAAGAGAGTTTTCCTTTTGGATTTCCATAGTAAATTGAATGTGGGGGGAGATTTTGTTAAGGTGGTCGAAGAAATAATTCAAGGAGTTAAGTCCATGAGGACAAACGACGAAGGTATTGTATACAAATTGAAACCATCATTTGTTCTTAAGATGGAAGATGTTTAAGGCTAAATCCTCAAATTGTTCCATAAAAATGTTGGCAACCACTAGGGATAAGGATGACCCCATAGTTGTACCTTCTGTTTTTTCATAGCAAATTCCTTTGAAGGTAAAGAAAGTAGAGGTGATACCTATTTCAATAAAGTTGAGGGTTTTAGAGTCCAATGGTTTAGAGATAAGGTATAGGGATTTAGGAACAAGTATTTTGGTAAATAAGGAAACAACATCAAAACATACCATAATGTATTTTTTCATCAAGGTGAGGATTTCATGTTTTCTTAATGAATTCAGAGGAGTCTTTTATGAATAAGGGAGTTTTTCCAATGAAAGATTGAAGTTGATTTGCTAGGAACTAAGTTAGGGTATAATTAGGGGCTACTATAGCGCTAACTATAGGTCTAAGAGGCATACGATTGTTTAGAAAACATGAAATCCTCACCTTAATGAATAATAAATAATGGTAAGTTTTGATGTTGTCTCCTTATTTACCAAAATACTTGTTTTTGAATCCCTAGACCTTATCTCCAAATTGGTCGACTCTAAAACCCTCTACCATATTGAAGTATGTCTCACCTCCACTTTATTTACCTTCAAAGGAATTTGCTATGAACAAACAAAAGGTACAACTATGGGGTCATCATTATCCCCAGTGGTCGTTAACATTTTTATGGAACACTTAAACAATTTATATCTTAATCCCAAATGTTGGTTTCGATTTTTTGATGATACCTTCATCATTTGGCCTCATGGCCTTAACTCCTTGAATTATTTCTTTGACCACCTTAACAACACCCCCCCCCACACACACACATTCAATTCACTATGGAAATCCAAAAGGAAAACTCTCTTTCATTCCTATATGTTGTCATCTCCCGTCAACTCGATGATACCCTTACCCACCAAGTTTATAGAAAAAATACACACACTGACATATACCTCCATGCCCAGTCTCACTACTACCCAGCCCAAAAATATGTGGTCCTAAAAAATCTTATTACTGGTGCCATATGAATCTCTTCTCCCCACCTCCTTGAGAAAGAAAATTCCCACCTCATATGCTCTTCTGACCAATGGATACTCTATCTCCCAAATTAAAAAATCTTTTCAGTCATCCCTTCATTCTAAATCAAAAAACTCTTTTTCCTCTTCCCCACCTCGAGATCTTATTTCTCTTCCCTACATTCATGGCATTACATACCATATTTCAAATATATTAGTAAAAAAGAATATTAAAACCCTTTTTAAACCCTACAAAACCCTCACACATTTATTTAGAACCACTAAGTATAAATCTGATCCTATGCTAGGCCAAGGATTTTACCAAATTCTCTACTCCCATGGAAAAACCTACACTAGCCAAACTAGCAGAACATTCAGATCCGGTCTCAAAGAACATATAGATGACACTTTCCATAACCAAACATCTAATTTATCCATCATTGAACATTCCCACAACTCTAAACATCTTATTTTCTTTAATCAAACAAAAATTATTGCTTAAATTCCCTTTTACTCCACTCACAATATTTAAGAAGCCCTGAAAATCAAAAAACATCCTAATAATTTCAATTGGGAAGATGGATACAAACTTAGCTAGTCCTGGAAGCCTACCATCCATCACCTAAGTCATTAAACTTATCCTCCCTCGATTCCTAATCTCCATTTTCTAATCTCTACCCCTTTTGACTTATATCCCTCCTAGGTCTCATCCTCTATCTCTTTAGTATTATATTCAATCCTACCCTCGTGTACTTTTCTTCCTTCTCCTTGTTGTTTACCATCTTGTTTTATTCTTCCTCCTTTTTGTTTAACCTCTTATATATTCCCCTCTCTCTTTTCTCTTTTATCTCATCTTTAATTCTTTAAATTTATTTTCACCTATTTGTTAGTTTCTTGTTTTGACTTGACTTTTTAATACTTTATTTATTCCTTTTGGAAATAATTTATTTTCCTCCCCACATTTAATAATTTCCCATTTTTAATTTCTCTTCACTTGCTCGAGGATTTATTGTTTTGACTTGACCTTTAATACTTCAATTATATTTTTTATTAATTTTTTTTTATTAGCGGAATCAACAACTAGGGAAGGCTCATACTTCTCTACCACTATAACCTCTAGATGCACCACAACATGCCCCAATATCGACACATGGTTAAGTCAAGGTTTTGATCCAATGACCTCACATAACGAAGTGCCTTAATAGTGCACTCCATCACCGACTGATCAACACCCCGAGGATATTTTTTAGAATTAATTAATCCCCCCCCCATATCTAATAATATCCCATTTTTACTTATTCTTTATGACCATTTCATTATTAATTCTCAACAAATACGAGTTTATTTATTAATATTTCCTAACATCTATTTCAGTTCTGGTTTCCTATTTAATCTTACCCCACACACTTTTCTATCATTGTCAAAGCTTCATTTTTCCCTAATGATGGGTGGAGTGTCCACTCGAAATTTTGGATGTTTCAAAAAACATACACAACTCAATCTCCAAAAATTTCAAGCACTGTGATGAACAACTGTGAAAACCTACATCCTCAAATGTTAACTTATCTTTAAATTTCAATGTGCTATTTCTTTTCAAGATATCGATATTTTGAAGAGTGACTTCCACTTTTATTGTCCAATAGTTTAGCCAAGAATCAACATCCTTATGTCACATTATCTTAAGTCTCATGTGGATTTTATTGAATTTAAAGGTATCTTATCTTCATGTTAATTATCTTATGCTCATACATTAGGTACCTAATCATCACCTTACTCTAAATGGGTGGAAGCCCACCCTCTAAGATGAGGATTGGATAGGATGTATTGGATTTAATTTAAGATTAACTATAAAATGTTTTTGGATTTGCTTAATTTTCCTCAAGGTTTCTATAGAAACATTGCAACTAAAAACTTCACAACCATATAATATAAATGGAATCACAAGTGTATCAAAGAGGATTTTATTTTTTCCCATAACCAAAAATGTGTTTCTTCATGGTTTTTCTCATGACCAAAATAGGGTTTCCATCCTCCATTAATCCTTTTCTCAACATTATCATTCCAATTGAGCTTGTTATAAGGTCATATAGAATATACTTTTAAGTGTTAACTTCCTCTAAGTTGTTGTTTTCATATGCAAAATCAAGATAAGTAATTTTCTTGGATTTGATGATCATTATATTCCTCTTGTCAATATTCACAGACATACATGATACCATAGCTAGAATAAGAATCTTTGAGGATTTTTAGTTTCTTGTCAAGATTTTAGTTTATTGTCAAGATCAGAGGGGATCCTCACAAAGAGAAGAATAACCATCATCATCATCATAAATAAGAAGGATGACAACTATTCCAACCAAAGTAGTGACAACACAAAATTGTTCATCCAAACATGCCTCCAACTTATCAATATAATTGAAAAAAAGGGTAAGGGACAAAGGACAACATTTCTCAACCGCTATATTACAATTAGATTCTTTAAAAACACACTTGTTATTTATGAAATTAGCAAATACTTTCTCATACAACCTTATCGATGTAGCTCTCAAATCAAAATGAACCTTTATATTCTAATATCTTCCATAGGTTATTTCTTGGTAGCTTATAAAAATATTTCCTAAAGTCAATGAAGAAGCAAAGAAGATTGATTTTATTATTTTCCGAGTGCTTTAAAATAATCCCAAGAGTAATAAATTGGTATACACTTGAATGATGGGTTTTAAAACTAGCTTGTCCTTTCATTTTTTTTTCATGACTTTCTAGCAATAAGTTAATATTATTTTCCAAAATAACCTCATACAACTTTGATAAAGGGGAACTATTCATATTGGTCTTGTACTTTGAGGCATTATTTTTGTCACCACTTTTTAAGATAAGAACAATGAGTCTTTATGGCCATGGTCTAGAGAAATGTTTGACTACAATATTCAAAAAAATATGAATGTGAGGGATAAGAACAAAACCTCCAATTTATATTTCCCTTTTTCTAGATGCTTAAACAAAGACTTAATATCCTTGAAAGTATAGACCTCTTCCTTTTTAGCAAGGGTTTGAATTGAAATACAAAATTAACGACAATAAGATCAAGAATAGGCAGAAAGGCATGAAGTCAAAATCATTATTATTCACATGATTGTACAACATACAATATAAACCTCCAATAAATACCTTTAAAAGTCTACATAAATAATCATAACTAACTTAGAATAATGAATATATCCTAAGATGTGAATGAGGAGGTCCTAGGAATTAATTATTAGAGAAAAATTTCTAACAATCCCCCCCTTAATCATAAGTCCATACAAGTGTATCAAATAAGAAACGAAGTCTAGTGAAAACTATGATAACATATCCAAGTCTTCAATCTAATACTCATGTTCTGAAACCTCATGAGTGTCGATGAATACTCACGTAAAAAATAGATAAAAGTGGGTGCCAAAAAAATATATATGAAAAAATCATTGTGCAACAAATGAACCAGATAACTTGTAAGTGTTCATTGATGTGAACCCAAAAACAAAGAGAGAGAAACCCTAATGAAAAGTAAATTGTCTACAAATCCAACACATCCCAAATCCTAAAAATGCTTGACAATCCAATATGCCAAGCAAAAGTGAAGAAGAATCATATATCCTCTACAAGGTCAAAAGACCACCCCTGTAAAGTCCCAAGACTATCAAGTGAACGAATGTATTCACAAAAATTCTCTCAAACTATCACACATAAAAAATGTCAATAATCTAGTTGATAGAGAAAAGTGTGATCATCATCCCAATTCTATGTCTTGTAAAAAATCGTGTATAAAATATCTTCATATTCCTACCGAAAATACACTAAGAAGTGGTGTAGACCCCACCCCCTTCTCGTCTCCTTCGAGGCTACGTGACCTCCCGGTCTAGAATCGTTCAACACCTGAGTCAGATTGACTCTTTGACTCCTTGTTGGAAACCAACAAACTCCTTGACATGTCCTCTCTTTCTTATGAGTGCATGCCCTTTCTATCACGTGACCTTTGGCTGTGTCCCGAGGATTCACCACATAAGGTGCTTCGGGCTTCGGGCTTCGGGCTTCGGGCTTCGACTCTTTCCCCGACAACCAAATCTCACATCCACAAAATCTGAATCGTAAATTTCGGCGGTGCGAGGATCAATGGTCCTCATCCCTCCTTTTGATCGACGACCACGATCGTTTCGGACTCCAACCTTCAGGAGTTTTCACTTCTCCTATATATATTTCTCTCAATTTGGGAATCAACGAAGTATTGATTTGTCGCCACATATCCTATCTCAGTGGATGACCAAGATTGATTCATTCCCATCTCTTTGAGTGTTCTCCTCCTTTTCTTTCCTCTGAAGGGTTCTTCCTTCGAAGTCCATGGATCTCTACCACATGCCCTTCCCAACACCAATGACTAGGATCAACTCCGCTCTCCACGACTCCGCGAAGATCTTCGTTCTCTCTTGGAAAACCTTCTCGATCAATTGCTCCCAGATATCTCGATCTTCTGCCACCTGTCTCTTCCAACAAAATTCACTCTCTTCGAGACTTTGCGATTCCTCGACCCTCTTTCACACTAATCACAACTTCCTTTTCGAGACTTATGTTGTTCTCTAACTTCTTCTACACTCCTTGTAGAGTTCTACGCAAACTCTTTTGTGACTTTGTTTGGCTTGAAAACTTCCAAGGTTCTCAGTTCCTCTATGTCCTTTAGTGAAATTTCTCGTGCCTTCCTGGAAGCTTAGTGCTCTTCCTCCTGAGCTTGTAGGATGAACTTACAATATCCTTGGCGCACTCCTTGCACTTGGATAATTTTTTCGATAGCTTCTCCCTTAGCCTTCCTGAAGGTCTTAAGGCATCTCATTTCCTTTGTCAATTCACTCTTGCAAAGCCTTCCTTCCTTAGAGTGTTCAGCAACTCTGGGGTTCTCTTAAGGATTCCAACACTTCAGAATGTGTTGCTCTGGTGCATTCTCCCACTAGCTCAATGCCCTCCTGGAAAAGTGTTACAAAGTGTTAAGTAACTCTGTGTTGTGCTTCCTCCTACACAGTCTTTCCTTCCAAGGTACTTAACCACCTTGAAATTTCCTCCCGAGTTTGTGAATTATCCTGGTGTGCCCTCCTGGTAGCTTCTCCTCTGACTCCACTGAGTTCAGACACACACTCCTTGCGTCGGCTCATATATTTTCCACCCTCTGTTGCACACTCCTTGCACTTATCCTAGAGAACTAAAATTAATCCAACACACTCATAGATAGAAAATTATATCTATATTCCTGCAGAGGATTTCTAACATACATCTACAAATAAAATGCATATGAATGCCATTCACAACAAAAACATCCATTACACAGAAATTGATAAACATGAAAAACTATCTCTTTCTATTAATGGTGGAATTTTCATTACAATGGGTGAGTCCGAGCTACAATTGAGTCTCGTCTCTCTGCATTTCTCTCCCTATATCCTATGCATTCTCTATGGAAAAAATAAAAGAGTTTATACACGAGAGGCTCGACGAGGTTCCCTCCAACCTAAGCTAGTGGTGTCTAATCACCATAAAAAATGAATGAATACCGAGGCAGATTACAATGATGGAAATATGATCCAAATCAGATGTAGATCCCTCCTACCTTCAACCACTTAATGGTGACCTTATATCCAGGTTGTGCGAAGGCACAACTTGGCTCTTCCAGCTTGTCAACATTAAATTCCTTGATCATGCTTATATTATCAAAGGAAAAATGATAGGGAAGCACCTCTCCCTTCCTTGAATGTGCACCACTCATGCTAATCAGCTAGTGCGTGCTGAGGTGGAGTGATTCTCCTGCATCATACTCCACGGCTATGAAAATTCATGAGCTCCTACTCATGAGCTTCCTAGCTCTGTTGAAATCCTCCTAGATCCCAAACTTTCTCTTGGAGTTGTCTTTCTTCTCCACTACTTTGTTGTTGTTGCTGCTCCTGCATCTTCCCTGTTTCTCACACATGTTCTTTTCTGTCCAGCTTCTCCTTACTAACCACTTCTTCTGCTAAACTCGACATCAAACTCCTTATCTCCTCTATGAATTCTTCCAGCTACTTCATCGGTTGGCTCCGCTTGTGCATTCTTCTCGTCTGCAACTATTCATATCGCTCCATGGGTAGGTCATCATGATATCCCATGTTGCTTTCATCCCTTGTGACACCGACTGGCCATTATGCTGCAGAATCCAATTCTGCAGTCTCGCCATTGAACTATTGTTCAGATATCTCTTCAGACAAACTAAATCCTCTTAGTTCTTCGGTTGGTTCTATTCCAACTTCCTCCAGCTACAACTCGTGATGATGTGTCTCCTCTGGCATGGCTATTTCTTGGCAGCCACCTTTTGGTTCTAGACTTTCTAACCAATCCTACAGTGCCTTTAGCTCCATCTCCCACTAAGTAAGTAACTCAACTGGGTACTCCCCTTCTGTTGGGACAAACTTCAATATTTGTTCCTCCTTCTTCACGACAGTGTCATATTGTTGTCCTCGGCTATTTGGCAGGAATGTCTCAAATCCTCCAATGATCAGAATGTCTCTCTGATCCTTCTCCTATGTGGTGGAAGTATTTAACTTCTCATTATCTTCATTCACGCGGCTGGAAGTTTTTCATGAATCCTCATATGAATGAGACCTTTCTTCTGCCTCCTCTCCATCTGTCAACATCCCTTGCTGACATGAACTCTCAATTGAGCTCATATATTCTCCCTTTCCCACTTGGCAATTTGGGATGTCTCCTCTTACCTCCTGGCAGTTTACGAGATCCACTGATCCCTTCTTATTTCCCACCTGGAAACCTATGATATTCCTCCCATATCTCTTTCCCTTGTCACTGAGGTTTTTAGCATGCCTCATCCACCTCCTCAAAACCTGTTGTTGATTTCGGGCCAACAACTTTCGAATAGGCCACTTAGTTGTCCTTCTCAAAGGCCACTCGTATCTCCAATGCACCTTTTCTTCTTGCTGCATCTTAAATGCTAGCTTCTCCATTTTGGCTCGGATTTCTTTGAGCTCCTTGTCCATGTCTACTTTGCTTCCCCACAGTTAGTCTCCCCTTTGACCACATTTGTGACCTTCAGTGACCATCGTGCTTCATCTGCAATCCACCTAGTTTTTTACCATCTTCTTCACACCTTGCAACAATATCCATAGATATTCTCACTCTTTCTCCCTTCACCTTTGCCTACAATCTGCAGATAATCAATCTCTGATACCACTTGGTGCAAACCCCACCCCCTTCTCGTCTCCTTCAAGGCTGCGTGACTTCCCGGTCTAGTAACATTCAACACCTGAGTCAGATTGACTCTTCGAATCCTTGATGGAACCTGACAAACTCTATCACAAGTCCTCTCTTTCTCCTGAGTGTAGGCCCTTTCTATCGCATGACCTCAAGCTGTGTCTCGGGGCTTCACCACACAAGGCACTTCGGGCTTCGACTCTTTCCTCGACAACCAACTCTCACATCCATGAACTTCGAATCAAGAATTTCGACGAAGCAAGGATAAACGGTCCCCGTCCCTCCTTTCTATTGAAGACCATGATCATTTCAGACTATGGCCTTTGGGAGTTTTCACTTCTCCTATCTTTGTTTCTCCTGATTTGTGAATCAGCAAAGCGTTGATCTGTCGCCATGTATCCTATCTCAGTGGACGACTAGAATTGCTTCGTTTCCAACTCTTTGGGTGTTCTCCTCCTTGCCTTTCCTCTGAAGGGTTATTCCTCCGAAGTCCATGGATCTCTGCCACATTCCCTTCCCAGCACCAACAACTAGGATCAACTCCGCTCTCCATGACTCCGCGAAGATCTTTGTTCGCTCTTGGAAAACCTTCCATATCACTCGCTCTCGGATCTCTCGATATGTTGCCACCTGTCTCTTTTAATGATGGACTACTTCACACTCTTTGGGACTTCGCGAGTCCTCGACCCCCTTTCACATTAAGCACAACTTCCTTTTCGAGACTTAGGTTTTTCTCTAACTTCTTCTGCACTCCTTGCAGAGTTCTATGCAAACTCTTTTGCGACTTTGCTCACCTTGAAAAATTCCAAGGTTTTCAGTTCCTCTATGCCCTTTAGTGAACTTTCTTGTGCCTTCATGGAAACTTAGCGCTCTTCCTCCTGAGCTTGTAAGATGAACTTACAATATCCTAGGCGCACTCCTTGTTATCGGCTAAGTTTTTCGACGGATTCTCCCTTAGCATTCCTGAAGGTCTTAAGGCATCTCCTTTCCTTTGTCAATGCACTCTTGCAAAGCCTTCCTTCCTCAGAGTGTTCGAAAACCCTGGGGTTCTCTTAAGGATTCCAACACTACATAATGTTTTTCTCTGGTGCGTTCTCGCACTAGCTCAATGCCCTCCTAGTAGAGTGTTATAGAGTGTTCAGTAACTTTGCGCCGTGTTTCCTCCTACATAGTCTTTCCTTCCAAGGTACTTAACCACCTTGAAATGTCCTCCTGAGTCTGTGAATTATCCATGTGCCCTCCTGGCACCTTCTCCTCTGACTCCACTGGGTCCAGACATGCACTCCTTGCATCGGCTCACAGAGTTTCCACCCTCTTTCGCGCACTCCTTGCACTTAGCGTAGAGAACCAAACTTAATCCAACACACTCACAGATAGAAATTTATATCTATATCCCTGTAGATGATTTCTAACATACATATACAACTCAAATGCATATGAATGACATTCACAATAGAAACATCCATTACACAAAAGTTGATAAACAGGAAAAACTGTCGCTTTCTATTAATGGTAGAATGTTCATTACAATGGGTGAGTCCAAGCTACAACAGAGTCTCGGGTCTCTACATTTCTCTCCCTCTCTCTTATTCATTCTATATGGAAACAATACGAGAGTTTATACAAGAGGGGATTGACGAGCTTCCCTCCAACCTAAGCTAGTGGTGTCTAATCACCATAAAAAAATGCCTGACTACCGAGGCAGATTACAATGATGGAAATCTGATTCGAATCAGATGGAGATCCCTCCTACTGTCAACCAATTAATGGTGAACTTATCTCCATCTTGTGTGAAGTCACGACTTGGCTCTTCTAGCTTTTCAACATTAAATTCTTTGATCATGCTTAGATTCTCAATGGAAAAATGAGAGGGTAACGCCCCTCCCTTCCTTGAATGCGCACCACTCATGCTAATCAGCAGGTGCCTGTTGAGGTGGAGTGATTCTCCTGCATCAAGAAGTAAACTATATGAATTGATGGTATTGTCGATCAAAGTGTCAAAAAACCATTCAAGTCTCAAATATACACATTATTAAATCCTCAAATGACAAAAATGTGGCATATCATCCATCCATATCAATATCCTAAAAAAACATCATCCTCAAAATATCATCAAACTCTTGAAATCCTTAGAAATATCAAAGTGTTGATATTTCTAGGAAACTCTTGAAATCCATAGAAATATCAAAGTGTTGATATTTCTAGAAATAACTTCCTCCTTAAAACTAGGAAACCAATTTCCCCTTAAAATTAGGAAACCAATTTGTGAGTTGGATTCTCAAAACTAATTTCTCTTTTTACAATTAAATGAATAATGCGTGAGATTCTCAAAATCACTTCAAGCATTAATCATTTTTCCAATGTGCATGACTAATACATGAGTTTCTCATACTCATTTTAAGTATTAATCATTTTTACAATTTAATTAATCCATTCATGAGCATTAATTATTCTTTGCCATCTATTATCAAGCTTTTTAATGATTTATCCCATGGTGTGCAAATTAATAATTTTCCATGTGGAGATCCTCTTGGATCAAACCTCCCCACAAAATCACTTTTGGTCCTCCAAAAGTATAGAGAGGAACTGTAACTTGAATATCCATAAATAGCTTATAGGAAGTGTCTTACACTCCATGACGCACTTCCTTTCTTCTTGATTTGCATAACAGATGTTTATGAAAGTCCACATCCTTCTTCTCCTTCACCTTTTTACTTTGGAATGAGAATGTCGATGCCAACCCTTGCATCAATGAAAATCTGCAGCTGATTCCTTGATCTGCATATCAAATGTATTGAAAGGTTGCACCATTTTTCTCCTTCACCTTTGTACTTTAGAATGAGTATGTCTATGTCGATACTTGCATCAATAAAATATGTAGTTGATGATACATGATCACAATTTCAAAGCAATACCATACTTTCCAAGAGTTGATGAAACACTCATGGACAAGTTTACAATGATTGCCAAATAGGCCTTAGGAAAAATAATGCCTCTCACTCAATAGTGGCTACAAGACCCATTATAATGTTGCCAAAAAAGGCCTAGGAAAAACAATGTCTCCCACTCAAAAGTGGCTACAAGACCCATTACAAGGTTGCAACAACAATCCCAGACAAACAAATTCCTTTCACTCAACAATGGCTATAAGACCCATTACAATGGTTCCAACAAGGCTTACAAGGTTTAGGCATAGAAAAAAATGCCTCTCACTCTCATCATCACTTTCAAGAGTGGCTAATTACAACCTTTTACATATTTAACACTAAGGTGAATACCCCCAAATGTGCACCACTGGGAAACTCTATGGTTTTTAAACCCCCCATTACAAACATGTGCATCATAATAAATAAGGAAAATGCTACCATCATCACACTCATCTCGCAATTCTGATACTTTTGACTATACACATGACAAATTTCTCTCGAAGTGTCAAAATGACCCCTTACTGCACCATCTCGGTTTATGTACAAGGCTCAAACAATGAATTTCCTACAATAATTCAAATCTTGCTGCTCTGTTGCAACACTCAAAGATCACCAGAATCTACAACATACATTTATCCTTTTGCAATTTCCAAAAGAGGCAAAAGACATAAATGCATAAAACTTACATTGGTTTTAATGTCAAGGCGCTCAATTAGATGCTCAAATATTAGCATACACAACACTATTACGTCTGTCTCGTCATTCTGCAACTTTTGACTATAAAATTGACCTGTATTGAAAGGTGAAACTCTACCTTGAAGTTTGTGCCATGCATTAATGACAAAATTGGGCTTCTTCCATGAACTGCAAAATCCATTGCTCGGATCCAAATTATGACCACACCAGTGGATTCATGGAGAAAATTCGTGCAAAAATGACTAGACTTTCGTACAATTCAATCATCATCACTTTTGGACCCTCGTGGGCTCTTTGCCTTGAAAAACATGCCATGCATTAATGACAAAAGTGGGTTTCAGTCATGAGCCCTAAAAATCCATTGCTAAGATAACAAAATAGACTACTCTAGTGGATTCGTGGAAAAAAATTGTTCAAAAATGGTTGTACTTTCATCCAATTCCATCATTGTGACTTATGTATCCCCTTGGGCTCTCTACCTTAATTTGCGTGCCACAAAATGCTTTAATTTTAACAATAAATATTCCTTCACCTCAAAATGCATGCCCGTAATTGGGAAAATTTGGGCTGCCACGTGGCAGCCTGTGATTGTCCCATGTGTCACCCACACAGTTAGCACCCAATTAGTGCCACATCATTGTACGAACTGCCATGTCACCAACTTGCATTAGTGCCACATCATCGTACAACATGCCACACCATCAACCTACATCAGTTCCACATCATCGTATGGCCTACCACATCATGTTGATATCATCCACTGTACTTTCGATTCATTCACCATGTCATGCTAACATCATCATTCGTATTGACACGTCAATGGCCATTCAACATGCCACGTCATGTTGACATCATCATTCATACAACCACATTAACACCTAGTCAATATGCCATGTCATGCTGACATCATCATTTGTAATGCCACGTCAACGCCCATTCAACATGCCACATCATGTTGATGTCATCATCCACACTTCCACGTCTGCACTCTATGAAAATTTGCTCAGAAGGCCTTTTCCATTTCCCTATGCAGACTTGAAGTCCCTTTTTACAAACACCAAAGCTAAAAACAATATTTTTCCACATATACGTGCCCTAACTATTATACAACATGTGTATATGCAGGTTGCACCATTACAACCTGCGTACATTGGATTTTGTGGCCAAAATTAAACAATAGTGTTAGGTTTCCATGTCACGTCACGAGATCCATGATCCTTAACCTTCCATATACTAGAAACATTCCGACTCAGCCCTTCAGTTCCATTTGAAGGCTATAAACGGGTCATATCCAAGCTATAGAAAAGAGGAGAATAATTCAACCTTGAGAGCAAAGTTACTTTGGAGAAATTATTCACTTCATATTGAGTCATCATCCCTTTGTCCTTTTAAGTCTGAACACGTTGTTCATCCCCCAAGCTCTTCCCTACCTGATTGAGAACCTCATTGTTTCTCTTATATGAGCTTGCCTTTGGTGGAGGATTGAAGTGGTGGAGGCCCAGCTGGAAGGAACTTAGTTTCTCGGTTCTGAACCGTGCCGATGCAGAAGTTTGTAATTCATTCACTTCTGCTGATTACATTTTAATAGAAATACTATTTTCTCATCCAATTAATGTCTTGCAAATATTTGAATTGTTATTCCATGGGCATATTTGTTATGAATATTGATGGACTATGCTATTGAATGTGCTAACTTTATATATTATCACCATATGCTTGCGTTTCTTGGTTGTTGAGGACAAATTGTAGGTGTAGTTCTTTGAGTCGAGTGCTCAATGGTGGACTCCATCGAACGTCTGGACAAGGTATGCTCATATTTTCTAGTTAGCATATTTGTTTATATAGCATACCTGGGATTAAAGTTGATTTGTGCATTCATTTTCGTCTATTGTGGTTTACCTCATTCCATAGAGATATTTTCCTCGTAACACAGGTCATGGTTGTACTTCCACGGGGAGTCCATACGGTGCCATGTGGCATTTTTCTATTCATCCAACTATACCTTGAAAATGAGTGACACATGTCACGCTCTGGGGCTGCCATGTTTTCTACTAACATCAACATCCATACTTCCAACTGTACCTTCCATGTCATAGTACATCTTACCACATCATTCGTACAGATGACATGTGGCGACGTCTCGCTGCCACATCCACACTGTATGGTTTTTGCCAGATTTGCCTTTTTTTCGAAAACTTAAGATGGCCATAACTTTGTCATACGGGCTCCATTTGAGGTGTCGTTTACGTTGTTGGAAATATCTCATCGATCTCTTCGACTTGGTTTGTTTTTGTCGAATTCTGGGCACTTTTATTTTTGAGGTATTTTGGAGCCCCATGGCTCATTCATGCTACCCATTTCCTATTTGTCATGATTAATAGGCCTTCTTTGCCTTGCATTCTCTGCTTGGATGTTTTGGTTGATTTCTTCAATCTCTTTGATGATTTTCCCATCTTGTCTTCAACACCTGCAATCCTTGTCAATCTTGCTCTAATACCACTTGATCTGAAACCAGGGTGACACTGATACCAAACTTGACTTGGTTCTAGGCCACTTAATGAAGGTCATATTTACAATTACGAATCCATTGAACTTGATTGCATCAAAGGTGTAAATATGTGCTTATGAAGGCTTGAATACAACTTGAATATTAACTTTGTGAATGTGTTATTAATCTCATATATCATCACTTAATGCATTTAATGAACATGATAGATGAAATAACATGCATAAGAAAACATGAGACAAGAAATTCACACATGAGGCAAGAGATCACTGAGTTGTTAATGGATTTATCTAGGCCATCCTAGCTACATCTTCGAATATGCTTGGAATACAAATCACTTGATTATGCTTCCTTTGAAAGGGTTAAAATATTCTCACAAAATGTAGCACATTCTCCAAGACTCTCACATAAGTGACATTTCTTCAGAGACCAGAAGAACTACATTCTCCCCAATGGAGGGGGCTCAACTCTCCCAATTAAGGGTCTTACAAACCATAAACATGATTTCTTGATTCTTTAATCCTCAAAGAGCTCTCCTAAAGAGCCTCCACATATGGCCTCCAAAATCTCTTCCAATAAAGAGTTGAAATAATTTCCTTAGTTTCCATAATCCAAGGAGACAAGATCCATAGATTTAGGATCTAATAACCACTCAAGGAAAAAAATGAGAAAATCATCTCAACCAGCTGATGAGACCCTTAAATTCCTCCTTGAGACTAGGAAACCAATTGTAATAAAGTGAGGAAGAGTCCAAACCAACTCAAGAGACCCTTAACATCCTCCTTAAAACTAGGAAACCAATTTCCCCTTGAAATTAGGAAATCGATTTGTGAGTTGCATTCTCAAAACTAATTTTCATTTTTACAATTAAATGAATAATAAGTGAGATTATCAAACTCACTTCAAGCATTAATCATTTTTCCAATGTGCATGACTAATACATGGGTTTCTCATACTCATTCTAAGTATTAATATTTTTTACAATTTAATTAATTCATTCATGAGAATTAATTATTCTTTTCCAACTATTATCAAACCTTTTGATGATGTATCCCATGGTCTGCAAAGTAGGAATTTTCCATGTGGAGATCCTCCTAGATCATGGGGGGTTATAAAAAGGGGTATCTAGTCAAAATAAGTTTTTTATTTATTGGAAATATGTATTGGGAGGGGTGTTCAACAAAATGATATTGAGAGGTATTTATCAATATCTAGTGAAATTAGTGGTATTATTTAATATCCCATGAATGCACACACTATATAACAGGTTCACTAAGTGAAGACCTCGTGACTATGCTTGAGAAAGGAAAATGGGTCCTCTGCCCCTAGAAGAAGGTTTTAGTGCTAAATATTTCCTTTTGAATAATGTCAAGTTTAGGGAATTT
>SNQJ01S0040039.1:75183-95284 GCA_010110895.2 Picea sitchensis
GTCAGGCCTGATCAGTGCGAGGGAAATCGTGCCACACGCAACCTCGGGAGAGGATAAGGCGTATGGCTGAAACGATTTGAAGGAGGGCGGACGCGAGGGGAATGCGGGCAGTTCTATGCAGAGTGAGTGACCGCAGAGAGGAGGGGATTGCAACCTTCGCTCCTGGGCACTGGCAGACAGAGAGACGCAGGTCTCAGGACATCGTGGTCTCAGCTCAGGGGTGGCTGGTGGTAAATCCATTAGGAGTCACTACGCCTACGGTTGGGTGGAAATGAGCACCCCTCTCAGCAGTTGCTTCCAGTGCTGAAGTATTTCTGATAAGTGTTTTTCTCATATTTCCTTGTGAAATTTATATGCTGTCACATATGTTCATGAACTATGGAATTGTAAATGTTTCCTGTGAAGGAATTGTCTGTGCAATAATTGTTAATATGGAGTAGAGGTTAGCTCATAGAACCGTGAAGTTGTAAATGATGTCAGCATGAGAATATCCGCGTAGTGCTTGATATGAATGAGTTGATATATGCTTAACACTGAGGAAACCATGCTCAGCTTACATTGATAAATGAATCTAATCATGCCCAGCCTTTCTCGGGAGGCAGTATCCCTTTTATTTGCTCCCGGAAATGCCCCGGTAGGGATCTCTTCACAGAGATTCCCTCCTTGGAAAGGTTCACCAAGAACCCAGAACAAGGATTCGAATGCACAGGCCGTATTAACCCTGCACGAGGAGGAACGATTCTATTAAGGTTCCAAGATGGTAGCATTGTGCGAAGTGGCAAGTAGACGGATGAGATCTCGTCGGAGAAACCATAGTCATCTACGACCATTAGATTGACGAAAGTAACGCAGGAGTTACATACCTTGCCCTCTGTTCTCTATCATCGTGAGCAACGAGAAAATTGGGATCGTAGACCCCAAGACCCAAAAGAACGAATTTGGACCGTTAGATCCCGACCCAAATTACCCGTCAGTCGTTGGTTCTGGAGAAGTTGCGTTGGGGTTAAGTGCAGGGGTAGGCATGTGAGGAAGTGATCTGAGCCATCGGATCTGGAGCAAAAATCCCGTAAACCGTGGGATCGGGAGGAGTTGCACGGAGTATAACTTCTGGAAGGGGAGCGTGCAGGAGAAATGATCTGAACCGCCGGATCTTAGATCATAGTCCTGACAACCGTCAGATCTCGAGAAGATGCGCCGGAGTTAAACTCTAATGTGCAGAGGAAGAGTCCTAGCCGTTGATCTCGGAAGGACACGTGTCAACATCCCGGAGAAGTCATTGGGCCAACAGGGTCATCGGGGTTTGTTGAGTCTGAGAATCGAGGCCTTGTGGTTCTCGAAATCCCGAGAACAGATCCTAACCGTTGATCTCGGCAGGACACGTGTCAACGTTCCGGGGAGTCGTCGAGATTTCACCCATCGGAGAATTTAGGAGTGTGAAACCGTTGCAATAGGAAGTCTTGATTTGTGAATTCCCGATAGGATCTGAGCCGTCCAAACAACAGGGACACGTGGTAGAGGATTCCAGAGAGTCGTAGTTCGGCATATCGGGGTTTTTGAATACTTAGAACTCTTGCCACCCGGAATCGCGATCCGCGATTTACCGACAAGATCTTGACCGTTCGTTGGCAGAGGACACGTGGCGGAGATCAAGCACCATCGGCGTTTGGTGCATCAGGAAATCGACATTTCCAGGGACAAGAGAATGGGGAAGTCCCAGGTGAAAATCCCGAAATAACCCGAGCCGTCCGTTTAGAAGGACAGGTGTTAGAATCCGGAGAGAGTCGGGATATTGGCCATCGGTATATCGGAGGTCCTAAGGCCGAGGGAATCGGGACGCTATAAGTCGCGAACCCCGAGATCTCATCTTGACCATCCATCCATTTAGGACGCGTGTCGGAGAGATGGAGCCATCAGGAAATCGGGATTTCTGAGGGCGAAAGAACCGGGACGTCGAAAGTCTCGAAATTCCGGAGGAATCGAGACCGTCCGCTCGAGGATACACGTGGCAGAGATCGGAACCATCGAGGAAGGCCCGACAAGGAAGTTGTCTATCGGCGTTTGGGTCATCGGGAAATCGGGGATCCCGGTGACAAGAGGTTTGTGCACTTTGAAAATGCGAAACGCGATACCCCGATCAGTGGGGGACAGTTGGCAGCATATCCGGGGCAGTGGAAGCCCCTTGAGTGGGAACCAGCTATCGGCACCATGGGTAAGGAGATCAGGAGCCGTTGATCTCTGCGACTGCTCACTGCCGTTGATTTTGGTTACGGAGGAAGGGCTTCCTGGTGACGTCAAATCGGGAATCTGTGCATCGGGAAATCGGGGATTCCATTGACAAGAGGTTTGGTGCATATGCACTTCGATATTTGAAAGCCTGAAACCCCAACGAAAGGAAAAGCCATAAGGCTGAGGGCTTGGGTACACGGTCGTGTGGACTAGGAGCCTAGCCAGGGAGGGGCTAAGGCCAAAAAGGATTTCATCGGCCATCGGGAATTATAGAGTACAAGAACCTTTGACTATGGGAAAGACGGAGCCCCGATAACCTGAAATTGGGATCAGGGAAGACTACGGTGTAGGTGAAGGTAGCAGTATAGGTGAATGAAAGACCCGTGGATCGGGTTTGGAATTTGGCGGTTACAAGCTTCGGGGATTCTCATTGTTGAGAACTAAACCCAATTTTTTTTTAATTTGGGTAGTGGGGATGTTACAATGGTCTTAAGGCTTGGCCTCACAGTTTCATGGATTCATTGAATTTACTAATTTATGATTGTATATATAATGACAATTTTTTAAAATGAAAAAATAGTGGTGCACAATAAGTGACTGCACATTATATTTTAGAGGAAAAGTAACATACCATTGTTAAAAGAACTTATTTTTATTTTTATTTTAAACTATACAAATTTCCATAAATAAATGTTATATATACTAGGTGCTAATTCAATTTCCTACATTCCATATTTTAACACTAGATTCTAATAAATTGTGCATGTAAATCTAACAATTCTTCCTAGTCAACATATTGTTGTTTTTTGTAGATTTCCATTGCAACTAACATGCTTTGAGAGGTAAGCATTGGCTTGCACTATCCCTACTGAAAATATGTGGTGTGTCAATATTAGGAACTAAGATGGTTCTAGGGTCTCGGAAGAGCTGAAACATCACGTCTTTTTTTATTTTTAAAATTTTCTCATCTTGATAACTAAGCCTATCTTCAACCACCAAATCTCCTGGCACTGGCCAAAACTGGCTTGATTTTCCTTCGCCTTCCCTTAATGACCCGCAGTCACTTCCACCCCTCTATGATACCATGACCCTGGAAGTTTCCCTGTGGATGAATAAATTCCTCCTCTCGATATGAAACCTTTGGAAGCTCCCCCTGAACCTTGCATCATCACTAGACCCCAGGCCCAACCTTTGGAGCAAGGTGGATGCATGGTGGAGGAAGAAATTCCCCCTAGCTGGCTGATGGATTGGATAGCCCAAAACACAACCCATAGACTGGCCATGGAAGAAATTACACCAACAAATTTTGATGTAGACATAGCTCCTCACAAGGATACAATGGGAAAAATTGAGAATCCTTTGTTCAATCCACACCGATTTTCGGACGACCACCTTGAGCTGATCTAATTTGATATGCGATGGAACCTGGAGGACCAAATTCACAATCAGAGCAACCTCAGTCGACGCATGGACCTCATGTTCGACTCCCTGTCGGGTACACCAGATAAAACACGTTGTCCGACATGTCGACAAAGGTTCGTCTTCACCTACAACACTGATGGATGCCCGAGTTCGCCAAATTTCTAGCTTCCCTCTCTTTTTGCATATCAGGAACCAGCTTCATATTTTTTCAGTTTTGTTAAAATCTCTGGTGTATGGAAACAACCATGTTATACACATTTTCTGGTGCATGATTCTAGCCACCTCATATTTATGGAGCATGACACTTGTCACACCATATTTTGGACTTTCAATTATGATTTCTATTTTTATTTTTTTTCTGCAAGCAGCCTGTTTTGGTTTCCTTGCTATAGCAGAACAGGTGGGAAACAATGAACATTGTACTATTTTGATTCTTTTAAGGTAATAAATACTTTCTTTTATTTACAAAAAAAAACTAAGCCTATCTTCATAAAAATGTATTTTCACATCCCTAAAAGAAGTAATATTGTATAAATTTCTTTGTGTTGGAACAATTAGTTTAGATTGATGGATAGTTGGATTGGATATTTGGTTTTCATTGATGCAAACCTTTGAATAGTGATGTTGGAGATTGATGTCAACCCTTGGAGAAGTACAAAAACAAATTCTGGTAGCAAAAAAGTATGTGTAAGGGACCCAAGTTTGTTTTAGGTATAAAGGCATGAAGATCAGTGGATATGCATGTAAGACTATCATGGAAGGATAGTACATGTCATGTCATTTTTAGTAATATGTGGTACATCGCGTAGTTCTTCATGATTGAGGAGATACGTCTTAAAGAAGTTAGAGAATGCTCATGAGTTATCTAGAAGCCCCTAAAAGGTAAAAAATGTCAATTAATCTAGAAGCTCCTAGAAGAAGTTTACTAGTCAAAGTGGTTGTAACTAGGAGTTAATCATGGGTAAAGTTGTTGCAATAAGTAAATAATTAAAAATAATTTAGTTGCAACAAGAAGAGGTGAGTTTACAATTTATGGATAAAATCATTGCAAGTGAGTAAAGTAGATGGAAATGGGTTATCCCTAAAAGAGGGAGGTTGGGTAAAATAGTGAGAAGATAACCCCTAAAGGAAGCCACTTGGAGAGTATAAATAAGAGAGAAAGGGACTCCTATTAGCACCTACCTATCGATTGATCATTATTGAATATCTATTTTGTGAAAGGTTATTTGCAGGTATACATTGGAAAATCTGAGAAAGCGTAGGTCTGAGGCGACGAAGGTCTGAAGGAACGAAAGTTTCGTAGCTACAGAGGAAGTAAATGAAACATGATTTCAAAGGTTATCCATGACCCATAAGAATAGAGAAGCATGAACATTTGCGGTCCATAGTGGAGGAAAGAAAAAATACCCGCGAGTTGTAGAAATGGAAAGAAAGGATTTATAGAAAGGGAAAGGAGGAAGATACTTTCTCTAGGTTTTAGGATTTGAGGACAGATTGCAGGTATGTTTGTTAGAGATTAGATACAACAGGGATACTACAAAGATAAAGGTATGTTCATGATTATGTTTTGAGATTGTATCTTAGTGGTTTTGTGGAGCATTCTTAAGGCATGACTTGGTGAGGTTTGGTATATGCCCTCTTGAATGTATGGTATCTGTTGTAGAGTGCGATTTGAGTCAGATCTGTTGAGGCACATTGTTGGTGCACTTAGCTTGGTTTTATTGTCATATCTTGTGGTGCATTGTGAGAGGCATTTATTAGTGGTCTTGGTATATGATTGGCTTAGGAGTGGTACATGTTTAAGGCTATATATCAATGAGGTTTTGGAACATGGTTTGATGTAAGGGTTTATGATATTCAATTTATGGATAATGTGTTGTTTTACTAGAAGCCCTTTGTTGGTTAGCTTGGAGTATGTTCTTGTGCTTAGATGATGCACTTGTTGTGGTATAGTTTGGTACTTGATTGTGATTGGTACATTCTTTGTAGAGGCATGTGTGGGTGATTGTTGTGAGTTTTTTTGTTTGATGCACATCCTGGTGAAATTGTGCTTATGGTTGAGAGTTGTTTTGGTGATTGGATCTAGTTTGGTTGATGAGATTATCATTACATATTGTTGGTATAGGTTTTTTGGTACATGTTGTTATAGGTTTATGGTATAGGTTGACATGATAGGTTTTATAGTGAAAGTTTGACAAAAACATAGACAATGACAGTGAAACTGGGGGAGTTTGTGGTAGTCCACGAGTTGCAGTGAGGATAGATGTGAACATCCACGAGTTGAAATTAAGAAGGGCGTGAATACCCATGTGTTGCAGAGTATGCAGGTTGCAGATTTGTAGGAAATATTTGAAGAAGGTTGGTATAGGTTGTGACAAAGTATTGGTACAGGCTGATAGTGAAAGAGTGACAGTGGTAGTGATTGATTCACTGACAGTGACAGGTTGTTCAAATTTGGAATTTATATTTCAGTGTGGTTGGACGGGGAAAGGAAAGGGGGTTGTATCCTCCTTCCGATCGAAGTCGAAGAATCAAGGATTTGGAGCTTCCTTCAAGTTCGAGCCTGGAAACTAGGTGGTTGTAGCCACCTTCCAGATGGAGTCAGAGAACTAAGGGGGTTGGAGCCTCCTTCTAGTTGGAGCTAGAGAATTAGGGAGTTGGAGCTTCCTTCAGGTTGGAGCCTGAGAAACTAGGGGGTTGGAGCCTCCTTTTGGTTGGAGCCAGAGAATTGGAAGTTGGTGCTTCATTGAATGTAATTCTTTGACATATAAGAAAAGCATTATGTTCTTTTCGCCTGCATCACATTTCTACGTAAATATTGGTGTACTATGCATTGTGTGGATGTGTTTATTATGAATTGATGGATGTTAATGTTTATTATGTAATAATTTATTGATGATGGACTAATGAATATTGTTGAACAAGTTAAAGGAATATAAACAGTGGTTAAAAGAAGTATAAATTTATCTTTACTTATTCACCCCCTTCTCAGTAATCCAACACTTTGGGAATTAGTAATTGTGCCAGTGATAGAATCAAGTGTTTTCCCACACAAGTGATGGAAATTATCTCCCCTCTAAACATAACACCTAAACAACTTAAGTTTGTTATTTTTTCCAATATCTCAACATTTTGATCCCAAGAAGGGTTAGGATCTTGAGGCTCTTGGTTTTCCATTTTCCTCTCTTTGATTGGAGGGTTTAGTTTTCATTTCCTGGCTCAAGGTTTTGAGGGTTAAGATTTTGAGAATGAGAACTTTCAAGGTTTGGGTTTTGAGGATTTTCCATTTAAAAAAAACAAGATCCTTGTTTATGACACATAATTTCTTGATTATTTAAAACATCATTTCATTAACAATAAGAAAAAAAACAAAGGATTTTAGATAGAATAACAAAAGAACCCTACACAAACATTGTTACCGACAATAAATGAAATTGTATTTTTCATTCCTGACTAGAGATTATTTTGTGAAGCTCGTCAATTGGGGGAATTCCATGATCAATTGGATGGTTTTGTCGTCAAGGGGAAGAGGGGTGGTGTTTGTTGATGTTTTGATAGTTGCGGGAGGATATTTCCCTCATAGATGAACTTTCTTAGATGTGAAGAAGATTCCAGAAGCAAGAGATACATTGGACATATGTTGAAATACCCTAGAAGAGAATTCGACCCAAAAGAATAAAGTATAATGAAAAGACATCTTCTCAGAAGAGAAGTTGGCCTAGATAAAAGGAAAAGAATACTATAAATAAGGAGACGCCTTAGCTCATTTTTTCACTCACTCACAATCTCCCAACTACACAAAATAAAGGCACAAGTTTGGAGGAGGTGACATAGTAGCTGCAACTACATAGTTTATTATTGCTCAGTATTTTGGTATCTCTCTCTTGTGCGCTACTCCTTGAAGAGGTGTACTACCTTTGTATGGTGCTCATGTTGCAGTTGGAGTGGTATTTATTATTAAGCTATAACTTGTGCTAGGGTTTATCTTATTGGACTTTCTTTGTGAATGGAATCTATCTAAGAAAGGTTGTTGGTTTTTTCCCCCATTTGGGGTTTTCCCAGGATAAATCTATTGTGTTCTTTTCCGTCTCTTGTTTATTTTTCTACTACTAAGTACATGATATATATGTTAATGGTAACGAAGTAAAAGAACATTAGTAACATTAATGCTCTGTAAATAAGGGAAATCCAACATGGTTTAAGAGCTAGTTACCTTCATAATAGTTTGACCACTGGAAGGAAGATCGCTACAATGACACCTTGCAACTGCAATACTTTGTCAAGCTTGTTGAGCACTATCCAAAGGATATTGGGAATAATTACATCATAGATAAGTGCACCCTAACCTATCACACCCCCTAAAACCCTCAGCGTGTAGTTTGGTGAAGTTTGAGAAATCAAGTTTTTTCAGTGCTAGGGTTTCTACCGACAAAAATGTCAACCAATATGAGAGTTGAAGATAGATTGGATGGAGAAGATAAATGCAGATTCTAAAAGCATAGAATACAACCCATTATATAAGAGAATGAATTAATGGATCGCGTCAAAAATATGTTTCCATAACCTGAAGACGAAGAGGCAAAGGAAAAGTTCAAGAAGAATTAGGTCAAGGCCAAGAGGATCTTGACAGACTCAATCAAGGATCACCTGATACCCAATGTATCAGAACTAAAGACTGCAAAGGATATATTTGATTCCCTAACCAGACTCTATGAAAGAAATAACACCAGTCAGAATCTTTCCCTACGACATCAACTCAAAAATGTGACTATGAACAAGTTAGAGATGATAACCAACTTCTTTACAAGGATCTCATAGATCAAAGACCAGTTAGCAGCCATTGGAGATCCAGTAGAATATGTTGAACTAGTAACCACTGCGCTAAATGTTTTCCCTCCCTCTTGGGACCCATTTGTCCAAGGAATTTGTGCAAGAAGGAAGTTACCCAAGTTTGACAAGTTATGGGCAAATTTCTTTCAAGAGGAATCTAGATTGATGTCCAAGAAACAAAAGGTAGATCATGATGAAAACCAAGCACTTAAAACACAAGTGAAGAAGATAAAGGAAAGAGAAGAAGGTAGTCCAAGGAGGTCTAAGAGACCTTGTTACAAGAAGGATGCATCAAAGGTCAGATGTTATAGTTTCCAGAAGTTGGAACATTATTCCTTTCAATGTCCAGATAGAAATGAAAAGGAGAAGAAGAAGCACCATGAACATGCAACATATGTCGAAGAGCACTCAAAAGCATCAAAGGATGAATATTTTTTTTAAGACAATGGTGTTTTCATATGAACGATAGAAGGAAACTCATGTAGGACAACAACACCAGATTCCATGTTTGCATATCAGGTTTGCTAATTTATATTGTTGTTTCTTAAGAAAGAATTGTACCTAGGATAACAGTCATTACAATTTTATTATTTGTTATTGCTATCAAATGTTTAGGTACACCTGAATACTGTCGGTATGATTATCATTAAGAAAATGCTCATTGTTAATGATATACTTGTCTGCAAGATGAAATTGATCTCCTCTAGGAGATGTTCTTGATTACTAACCATTCCATGGAGGTTACCATGGAAATGTTGTTATTGTCTCTTTTTCTATGCATGTTATAGGTGATATCTCTAAGAAGGATCTATGATGACGGTTGCAGGAGGCAACTATTTAGAAAGTTTCTAGCCGAGACATAGAACTATGTACACAAATGTACACACCCATGTGAAGTAGAAGATGAAGAAGAGTGTCTCTTATGGAGATTGACTGTGAGGAGAAGAAGGCTCCAAACATGACCGTATAGTTAATTTGACCACTCTTCAGATCATCAGGAAGATTCAATAGTGCTAGAAGGTCCTACCTAGAAATCATGTAGTAAACAAGAATGTTCTCATGATACCTTGAATAATGAAAAGGAGATACAGATACATGACGATAATAATCCATAATATGAAGAGAAGAAAATGACTCTTCCAGTGGTGAGGCAAACAACCCCACCAAGTACCAACTCATAAGGAGCTAGATTTCCGAAGGATTCAACCCTTAGGATACAGTAGGGAGGACCAACCTCCCAACACAGTCCATAGGAGATCAAATTTTAAAAGAAGTCAACATATGCAATGAAATAAGGTGGATCCAAAGATCGTATAGACTCAGAGGGAGTCAAGCTTCAGAGGGATCATGCATATTCAAAGTGAGCCTAATCTTAGAGAGATTCAGTGGCTTAGAGACTTTCATTCAAAAAGTATTCCTTCTCAGATTTAGATAGGAGAGAGAGACATCTTCCAGGAGTGACAGACATGTATCATGAGTTGAGGAGGATATATCGAAGCTTCATAGGCTTCTAGGAGATGTAAGATCTCCTGGGAGGATTCCCTTGTCTCGATAGACCTTGTTGCAGTGAAAACATAGGCATCTAGTCAGAAGGATTGGGATATAGATTTTTCCTCAGTTCCAGCTATGTGGCACTGTTAAGAAACATGATTGATTCATAGCATTCCACTATTGAAGAAGTTGTTCATAAGAAAGAATGGAAGGATTCCATGATGGATGAGTATCAATCCATCATGAAGAATGATGTGTGAGAGGTGGTTATAAGACTAGAAGGGAAGTCAGTAGTGACTGCCAAGTTGATCTACAAGATCAGGCATGTTGCAGATGACAACATAAAGAAGTACAAGGCAAGGTTTGTGGCTAGAGGGTTCTCTCAGAAAGAGGGAGAAGACTATGATGAAACCTTTTTTCCTGTAGAAAAATACACTTCCATTAGATCAATCATTGTGATTGCTTCCACAATGGGATGGAAATTACACCAGATGGATGTCAAGACTGATTTCTTGAATGGTGTAATAGAGGAATAAGTGTACATGGAACAACCACAAGGCTTCGTGATACATGGGAAGGAGTTTCATGTATGCAGATTGAAGAAGGATTTGTACGGGCCTAAGCAGGCATCTAGGGCATGATATGCCAGATCAAATAGTTATTTGATGGTTTCCCATTGATCCTACATGTGGATGATATGTTTCTGACTAGAGATGAGCATCTCATAGTTGGGTGCAAGAGGGATCTCACTTCAGAGTTTGAGATGAAGGATCTAGGTTTGATGCATTATTCTTGGGATTGGAAGTGTGGCAGAGATCAGATGAGATTTTCCTTAACTAAGGAAAATCATTCTATTAATATTCTACATAGATTCAATATGATGGATTGCAAGTCCATGAACACACCCATGATGATAAATATGAAGATCTTGAGTGAAAAATCTTCAGATTTGGTGGATCCCACGATGTATAAACAATTGATTGGATCCTTGATGTACCTAGTTAACACCATGCCATGCATATGATTTGTAGTGAATACCTTGATTCAACACATGGTTGAACCTAGACAGGTACATTGGATGGTAGCAAAGCATTTTTTGAGGTACCTTCGTGGTACGGTTGGATATGGATTGAGATATGTCTCAAGTGGATATGTGACACTGTAGGGATATACAGATTTTGACTAGGCATGGAGTGCAGTGGATTGGAATAGTACTTCTAGATGTTGTTTTAGTCTGGGATCATGCATGATCTCATGGTTGAGCGGGAAGCATCCATCAGTGGCACTCAGTACATTAGAAGCAAAGTATATCGCAACAAGCATGACAAGCCATGAAGCAGAATGGCTTCGAAAATTGCTAGCCAAAATATTTGATCTAGAATTGGAGCCAACTTTGATACATTGTGACAATCAAAGTTGCGTGAAGATTACTGAGAACCATGTATTCCATGACATGTCTAAGCATATAGAGATCAAATATCATTACATCTAGGACATGGTGTAGAGAAGAGCTGTGGAGCTCCAGTACATATCCATGGATGAGCAGATAACATACATCCTCACCAAGCCCTTATCAAGAGTGAAGCATGAGCACTTCAAGGACAAATTTGGAGTTTTTCTGAATGTCCACCCTCGTTGAGAGGGAGGTGTGTTGTTTCTTCTCATGCTGGATAATTCCTCTAGCCAAGGGTTCCCTGCATTAGTCACGTGAGGTGACTGAGGGGGTAATGCATTATCAGACCTGCTGAGAGAAGAAACATCACAAACATAGTTGTAATACTATGGTGGATGCTACGTGACTCCAAACAATAGTTGTGTGCTACTTTGGTGGATGTGTACCATTGGCGGAGGCTGTGTGACTCCATAAAATAGTTGTGTGCTACTTCGGTGGATATGTTCCACTGGAGGAGGTTGTGTGACTCTGGATAGTAGTTGTGTGCTACTTCGATGGATGTGTTCCATTGGCGGAGGATGTGTGACTCCAGATAGTAGTTATGTGCTACTTCACTGGATGTGTTCCACTAGTGGAGGTTGTGTGACTTCAGAAAATAGTTGTGTGCTACTTTAATGGTTGAGTACCATTGACAGAGACTGTGTGTATCTGGACAATAGTTGTGTGCTACTATAGTGGATGTGTTCCATTTGCAGTGAATGTGTATCACTGGACAATAGTTGTGCACTACTTGGAAACAATTGTGATCTATTGGATGACATTGTAGTAGTTGTGTTCTACTAGCTGATTGTCATGGAGATTACCAGATCATTTGGATGTAGCTATGCTTGCTATCATTTGATTGCAAATATTTTTCTTAATGATTCGCGCTACCAAAGGCATTGTAGTGTTCATGTGCCTACTAACATATTGTAGAGTAGTCAGTGGACTACCCGATGAAGACATCGTGAAAGATGCCTCCCTAGCTAAGAGGGAGAATTGATGTTTGGGTATATGTGGGAGGAAATTTCCCTCCTAGATGATCTTTCTTAGATGCAGAGAATATTCCAGAAGCAAGAGATCCATTGGAGAGATGTTGAAATACCCTAGAAGAGAAGTTCACCCAGAAGAATACAATATAATGAAAAGACACCTTCCCAGAAGAGAAGTCGACCCGTATAGAAGGACTAGAAGACTATAAATAAGGAGGCTCCTTAGCTCATTTTTTCACTCATTCACACTCTCCCATCTACACAAAAGCAAGGCACAAGTTTGGAGGAGGTTATGCAGTAGCTGCAACTACACAGTTTATTATTGTTCAGTCTTTTTGTATCTCTCTCTTGTGTGCTACTGCTTGAGGAGGTGCGCTACCTTTGTATGGTGTTGTTGTTGTAGTTGGGGTGGTATTTCTGATTAATCTATCACTTGTGCTAGGGTTTATCTAATTGGACTTTCTTTGTGAATGAAATCTATCTAAGAAAGGCTGATGGGTTTTTCCCCCATTTGGG
This sequence comes from Picea sitchensis, assembly GCA_010110895.2. Classification (NCBI taxonomy): domain Eukaryota; kingdom Viridiplantae; phylum Streptophyta; class Pinopsida; order Pinales; family Pinaceae; genus Picea; species Picea sitchensis. Next base: position 88,093 of record SNQJ01S0040039.1, read on the forward strand.
GTTTTCCCAAGATAAATCTCTTGTGTTCTTTTTTGTCTCTTGTTTATGTTTCTACTTCTCAGTACATGATATATATTTTAATGGTAATGAATTAAAAGAACACTAGTAACACTAATGCTCTGTAAATAATGAAAATCCAACAATATTCCCCAATACACCTTTGTGTCTTTTCTCCTCTTTGTTTTCTCTCCTAATGCCATATTGGAATTAGAAAAGGGTATAACCTTTTCCATTTTTTCCATGTAGAATGTAGTGCATAGTGTTATAACATGTGTGTGATATAATGCATATACTTTCCTTAAGAATAGTCATCACCCTAATACTAGGCTTGACATCCCCAAGGCTAAGCAACAAACATATATGTTCATTATGGATTTTGCCTAAATAACTAGATAACTAAGATGTCAATGGATCAAATACTCTACAATAAATTTAAAAACACAATTCACTATGTCTACATTTTTTTTTTTTTAATGTAAAAATAACACGGACATTCCCGTGAATTCAAAAAGAATGGCGAGTTCTTATACATGTTTGATGAGTTGGTTGCTTTGGTTTTAGCTTCGAATCAACTAACTTGGTAGTTTGAGCTGCATAAACATAAACATACTCATTTTTCCATCTCCCTATTATTATCTTTGTTTTCACTAATATTTTTAAATATGGTCCATATATTCATCGCCAAGGAAACTACACACACTTATATAGCTCTATATTAAAATTCCAAATATACATTTTTTAAGGAAAAAAATATTGTTTTCTATTTATTAGCCATTTTTATTTGTATATATAATAATTCTAAAATACATAGGTCTTTTTGTTTCTGGTGTGACTTTTTATCGCCTCACCCATGTAGAAAGAAAATTATATGATGCACAATTAAAAAATAACACCTGCACATTAAAAAATAACACCTGCACATTAAAAAAAAGAAGCATTGATTATTTATGTTAAGACCCTCAAACATGGTCTTAAGGATCGGCCTTGCAATTTCATGTCTTCATTGAATTTACTAATTTAAAATTGTATATATAATTACAATTTTAAAAAATGCAAAAATAGTGGTGCACAAGAACTAATTGTCATCTAAAACTATGCAAATTTGTTTCATGGAATTCCATCCTTTAGGTACTAAATCGATGTCTTAACGTGAACATGTGAAATATATTTTAGAGGAAAATTAACATACCATTGTTAAAAGAACTTGTTTTTTGTTTTTGTTTTTTTAACTATACAAATTTCCTTAAATAAATGTTATATATACTAGGTGCTAATTCAATTTCCATCTTTTTACACCATATTCTAATAAATTGTGCATGTACTCTAAGAATTCCTCCTAGTCAACATACTTTTGTTTTTCTAGATTACCATTGCAACTAACATGTCTTGAGAGAGAAACATTGACATGCACTACCCCAATGGAAATATGTGGCATGTCAATCTTGGGAATTAATATGGTACTAGGGTCTCAGAAGAGTGAAACATCACATCTTTTGTTATTTTTAAAGTTTTCTCATCTTGATAACTAAGCCTATCTTCATTAAAATGCCTTTTCACGTCCCTAAAAGAAGTAATATTGTATGAAGTTCTTTGGGCATTGGTAATTGTGCCAATGATAGAGTCAAGTGTTTTCCCACACAAGTGATGAAAATTATCTCCCCTCTAAACATAACACTTAAACATCTTAAAGTTGTTATTTTTTCTAATATCTCAACATTTTGATCCTAAGGAGGGTTAGGATATTGAGGCTCTTGGTTTTCCATTTTCCTCTCTTGGATTGGAGGGTTTGGTTTTCATTTCCTGGCTCAAGCTTTGAAGGGTTAAGGTTTTGAGAATTAGGATTTTCAAGGTTTGGGTTTTGAGGATTTTCCATTTAAAAAAAACAAGATCCTTGTTTATGAAACATGTAATTTTTTTATTAAACAAAAAACATCATTTCATTAACAATAAGAAAAACAAGCGAAGGATTTTAGGTAGAATAACAGAAAAACCTTGTACAACAACAATGTTACCCACAACAAATGAAATTGTATTTTTCCTTCTTGTTTGAAAATTATTGTGTGAAGTGCGTAAATTGAGGGAATTCCATGCTCAATTGGATCATTGTGTCATCAAGGGGTGTTGGGGTGGTGTTCCCTAATACACCTTTTTGTCTTTTCTCCTCTATATTTTCTCTCTCTTAATGCCACACTAGAATGAGAAAAGGGCAAAACCTTTTCCATTTTTTCATGTATAGTATAGTGCATAATGATATGATGATGATGATTAACGTCCAATAAGATCGAATTGGTCTATCGAACCTTAAGAGGGTAAGGGATTAATTGTGATTCTTTAGAATTTTGTTTCTGTCCTCGAAAAGCATTAAGAAAAGCTTTCCAAGATCACCATACTTTCGTTGAGTTAAGAGGTTAGGAAGGTTGGTAGTGTGACAAATATTTTGAAAATGAGAGCTAATATGGGTATAGGCTGGACAATCTAAGAGGAAGTGTTTTTCATCTTCAACCTTCTTAGTGTCACAAAGGTGACACACTCTTTCAGCCCATGGCATTTTATGAATCGACCAATGCCCAGTTTCACTATGGAGCTCATGAGAATTTGTTATTATCTTAGAAATGATTATTTTTTTATTTACACTTGGAAAAACAGATAGATAATTTTGATCTTCTAGATTAGGGTTGATTACATCCTTATAATACCTTAATTTTCTTTTTTCCTATAACTCTTTATCACACCACATTTTCTCCTTAAAAATTGATTTGATTGTTTTTTTAATAGTATCTTTATTCTGCAAAATGGTGTCTTCCATGATTCCCCAATAGTTTAGCCAAGACCAAGCATCTTTATGCCATCCTTGCTTGAGTCTATGGTAGTTATGACTCGACTTTGAAGCAATTTTAGGAAGCCTCTTGTCTTCCATGTTGTTTAAGTTGTTATTATACATTAGGTATCTAGTCATAGCCATGCTCTCAATGGGGGAGAGGCTTGTTTCTAAGAGGAGGATGGGATAGGGCGTATTTCCTTTAATTTTGAGATTATAGGTTATAAAATTCTTTTTTATTTGTTATATATTTCTCTAGGATTCATGAGAGATACTAAAACCCCATATTTCACATCCATAAAGAATAACAAGTGTAAAGAGAGTCTCAAAGAGGAGTTTCTTCTTATCCCAACTCCAAAGATCAATTAATTTACAATTGTTTTCAAGCCCATAATAAGATTTCCATCCCCCAATAATCCTTTTCTCAATGCTATAATTCCAATTGAGCTTGTGGTGAATATCAATTCCAAGATATTTGTATGAAGTCACTTCCTCCAAGTTGTTTTTGTCATGAACGAAGGTATCATAAGGGATATTATTGGATTTAATAATCATGACCTTAGTCTTATCAGTATTAACAGTCATACCCATATTGGAGAAAAAATCCTTGAGGATTCTTAGTTGTTTTTCAAGATCATGGGGACTCCTTTCCATAAGAACGATATCATCGGCATAAATAAGAAGATTGATGACTATAGCAGTGAGAGTAGGGCCGAAACAACCTGGTTTTTCCAAGCAATATTCTAACTTGTCAATGTATATGCCAAAAAGGGTAGGGGACAAGGGACAACCTTGTTTGACTCTGATATTGCAACTAATCTCTTTTCACCATCCCTCAGTGTTTTTAAAATTAACAATAATGTTCTCATACGTCCTTATTGTAGCAACCCTCAACTCAAGAGGCACTTTTATCTCTTCCAACCTATTCCAAAGGTTTTTCCTAGGAACCATGTCAAAATATTTTCTAAAGTCAACAAAACAACAAAACAAATTGGTTTTAGTATTGCGGAACTCCTCTGCAATGATCCTAAAGGTAACAAGATGGTCCATAGGTGAATAATATCTCTTAAACTTGGCCTGTCCTTTAGCTTTTTTAGCGTGACTTTCTAGCCAAAGGTTAATCTTCTTTTCCAAAATAATTTCATAAAGCTTGGCTAAAATCGGGCTAATCATAATGGTCCTATAATTAGAGGGAATGTTTCTATCCCTATTTTTAAAAAATAGGAACAATGAGGCTTTGCGTCCATGGTTTATGGAAGCCCTTCTTGACTTCTAAATTGAAGAGCTTGTGTATGTGAGGGATAAGGATTGGCCCTCCGATTTTACAAATTTTATCTTGGTAGCCTTCAATGTCCTTAGCTTTCCCATTTGCAAGTCGCTTAACCCCAAAATCTATGTCATCTAAAGAAAAAACTTCTTCCTTTGTAGGGACAATAGGAATGGTGTCCATGGCATTAGGCAACTCGTAAAGACTTTTAAGGTAGGAATTCCAGTTACTTAAGGGAATCCTATTATTTTCATTAGTATTGCATTTTAGAATTTGGCTCCAGAACTTCTTAGGATCCAACTTATATAGTTGTGAAAGTTGTTCTTGCCTTTTATTGACATAGTACATTTTTTCCCTTTTAATTAAGGCTTTGTACGTATTGATCTTATCGAGTTTTAAGGACTCACTAGAAGCATCCCTAATGGCTTTCCTAGCAATTTTAAATTCCTTATCATACCAAGGGTTGGTCGTTCTATTATTCTTTTTATAGGACACCTCGAAAGAGAACTTGTTAATAGAAGTGGAAGGGTAGTTGTAAAATTATGATAGAGTTATTCAATGTTGTCCTTGTAAGTTAGGAGATTTAATTTACTATTTAAATCCTTTAAGAAAATGTCAACTTTACTTTTGTCAAAGCGCAAATTATTTTGATTATCATAATTCTCTTCAATGGCACTCATATGCATGGAAAATTTTAGATTTAGGGTTAAAGGATATGATCAGAGTCAGGCTCATGGTCATTTAAAAGGTCAAAATTTTCTATTTGGATGGAAACGGGGATATCAGATATCACATAATCTACAACAATACTACCTAGCCCATGAATACAAGTCATATGGTTGTAGTTTGGCCACTTCATTACTCCATTGCAAATTATTAGGTCTTGAGAGCTACAGAGCTTGACAAACTCAATGCCAAACGAATTCTCAATTAGGTCTTCAGATCTTCTTTTGTAGCTATTAGATAAAACAAGGTCCTCATCTAGCCATAAAGGATTATGGTTGGAGTCATTACTTAAAAGAGTATCTTGTTTAGTTGCAGTCCTAGCATTAAAGTCTCATAGCAGGAGGATATTAATAGGTGCAAAATAGAAAATTTCTATATACTTCTTCTTAGTATTGGTGCCTGAAATTTCTATCCAAATGTACTAATTGAGAGGGTCAATCTTATGAAGTTGAATGTGAGGAGAAATGATCTTTCTAATATAACAAGTTATGCCTCCTATCCCTCTATGGTGGGATTTTTTGTTCCATGTCGACCACAAGACAAATCCTTCTATGTTAGGGACCTTAGACTCCTCATGCTCCCAAGTTTCAACTAAACAGATAATATCAATATCACTCGGGATCCAACTTATCATGGGACCTTTGCGCCATGGAAAGCCATGACAGTTCCAAAAAAGGATCCCAAGTATCCCAAATTCCTATTTATTATTATCCTTTTGGTCTCTATCCCTAACAATAGCTTTTCAATTTCTAATTATTTCCCATTTTCCTTCTTTCTTGGCTTCTTTTACCTTTTGAACTTCCTTCCTCAATTCAACTTGGTCTTTGAGAATGATGTTTTCATTTATAAATATCCTTGACCCTTTTAAGCTCAAAGATTTACGTAGTAAGCTATATTTATGGTCATTACAACTTACTTTGACATGGATCAACCTATCTTTGTGATCAATTATTTTTCCTAGCCTCTTTGCTTCTATGAGGTAAGTTGTACCAATTTGTGATTTATTATTTAATTCTTCTTTTACTATTGCTCTAGTGTATCCTCCTCTTGTTGTTCTTTTATACCAAAAATTATGAGGTTAAAAGATCTTTTGTTACGTTCATGGTCCACTTCGATTAGCTTATTCATTTCCTCTGGTTTGATATCCAATTTGTTTTCCATATTACTGAGGGTAAAATTGTTGGTTAGTTTTTCTTCTAGCTCTTTAATCCTATCTCTCAAGTTGTGATTTTCTTCAACCCCTCCTTTTTGGGTTGATTGTTTATGTTTTTCCATTTCTTGAATCCTATCATTCATTGTCTGCAATTCACTCTTGAACCCTAAGAATCTATCCTCTATTTGAGTTTGAATGGTATCTTTAATTTTTTTTATCATTCATTGCCTCTAGCTCTATTTGGAGTTTTATGTCTCTTTCTTCAATCCTTTTTTCTAATGTTTCTAACTCTATTTGGATTTTGGCATCTCTCTCTTCTCTCCTTTTTTCTACTGATTCCATATAATCGTAAAGGATCTCTAGGGTGATTTTGAGGGGTCTCCCCCTCTTAGGCTGAGTTTTTGGAATAGGTGGTGGAGTGCTCATATTGAAAAGAAGAGAAAAAAAATGTATTATTTTGGATTGACTTTATCTCTCAAATCAACTTTTACTTATGAAACTTAAAATAAAAAATAAATAAAATATATTTAAATCACTTTATGTTAATAGATTATAAATATATTTTAAATTAAAATTGAATCAAAGTAAAAAGTGATTCACCTCATTTCACATGTCCAATTGCTCAGGAAGAAGCCAAAAATAATTTCCAAAAACTACAGAGAAGTTCCAGAAACCTAGAAAAACTATAAAGATTATTCTAGATAAAAAAGGTAAAAACCAATGAAAAGTATTATTCTCATTCAAAACACATATACATTATTTTAAGAATAATCATAACCTTAATGATGTGCTTGACCTCGCTGAGCAACAAACACGTATTTGCATTATGAATTTTTCCTAAATAACTAAGGTGTCGATGGATCAATTACTCTAAAATAAATTTAAAAACACAATTTACTCTAAAATAAATTTAAAAACACAATTCAGTATGTCTACCAAATCTAGCACCTTGGAATAAATTTAAACACACATTATAATATTCATACTATGCACAATGGTCAATGTATCTACCAACTCTAGCACTATGGAATAAATTTAAACAAACATTATACTATGTACAAGCGGACCAAATAAAAAAAACCACGTGCAAGCCTAAATGGTACTCTTTTTCAAAAGAAATAGCTTTGTATTCACTTTTCACACGTGGAATGTGATGAGATTCGTACTTTCAGATTCATAAAATCACCCAAATATAAAAGAAGCCCTAAGTATGACAAGGGTTGCATGG
>SNQJ01S0040039.1:107900-127487 GCA_010110895.2 Picea sitchensis
TATTTTTAATAGATTTCATCATCCAAAAGTTACTGTCCACAAAAATATATGGGTCATTTATTCAAAAGTCACCATTCATAAAAAAAAAAAAAACTTCCTAGTTCTTTAGGAAGTTTTTTCTTGTATATGGGTCGTCAACAATTTCGATATGGGGAACTTCTACAGGATTTGGTTCCCATTGAACCACTTGTCCTAGTGAAGAATTCACCCTACTTTGACAACCCAAAAGGAATTGTAAGTTCTACTGATAGGTGCTCTTCAACTCGGTGTCCATGATCCAAATCAATATAATGATGGTTGAGCTTTGTAGTCGGTAATTGATTTCCCACCTTTAAGGTAACTAAGACTCCAATAGTGATGGAATGTATGGTTGAAGTAGCTCCAAATTACAGATATAGTGTCAAGGAAGGGCTCAAGATTTAATTCAAAAGTGCCTCTTCTCATGCTCTCATGAAGGAACACAAATATGATCTAGATGGCATAAGAGTCCATCATGAAGGAACAAAAATACCGCCTAGAGTCCATTATGGTGGTAAAAGTCTAAAATTTGTTTACTTACAACCAATGTTTGATATGTAGGAACAAAATTAGGACCACAATCATACCATTGAGGCCACTATGAAGTCTCATGTCCACATGAATTTTGGAATATGGTTTGATGCTACGATCAAATGTCGATTGAGGAAATGTGCAACTCAATTAGTGTTTGCCTTCCTATACTTTATGTTTAGTTGGAATTGTTGAAGGTATGCATACCACTTTTGATGGTGGTCATTTTACAAGTTGCTTTGCATAAATTGAAAATCTTTGAGGTTGGTGGAGATGATTGTTTCCTTTCCCATAATATAATGCTTCCATTACCAATAACCTTGGACAATGGAGTAAAGCTCCTTGTCATTGATGGATTATCTAAAAACCATATTAGAGACTGTCTTGCCATGATAGTGGTCAGTGAGCATTGAACTAATGACATACTCTGAGGCATGTGTATCAATTTTTAATTGTTTTTTAGGACCTAAAAGAATAAGGGTTGACATAGAGAAGAGGAAAAACCTTTAGCTCCTTGAATGCTTTATGTTGTGCCTTAGTAGACACAAAATTAGCTTTGGCTCCGCTCTTGGTCACCTCACTCAAGGGCCAAGCAATATGAGATTACCCCAACATGAACCTACAATAAAAATTTAGAAGGCCCAAAAAGTGATCCGGATTTATAAATGGAACAAAATTGAATACAGATGTATAACATATAAATACATAGAGATAAAATAAAAATTGAATTCTATTAATAAATAGAATATGTCAAAACTATAAAAATGCAGACTGAAACAAACTTGCTTGAATGGTGGCAGCTTATCTCTGAGAAGAGATGTGACGACTACACTCATTCACAAGAAGATGGTTACAATGAGGCTCTACACACCTTTTTAACATAAATCATAAATGAGAAAAACCTAAACATCCAAAAACCTAACCCTAGGAGATAAAGCACCAAAATTCATGTGGGCCCCGATGGGGTAAGTTGGTACATCAACTTCACGGGGTCATAACTTTTGTATATGATTTTTGTTTTAGGCACACAATATCTCGTTGGGAATAACTATCCAAGGAATACACATGTTTCCATCACACTATAGCTAAATCCTATAGTGTGACTATGCCTCGCTAAAAAAACGTTATTTAGGGCATCAAAACGACCTCAGAAGTTTAGGACCTCAAAAACTAGGAAAAACTGCCAAAATGAAAACTGTTCTTTGAGCCATGGGAATAGATGGGTGGCCACTAATATCCACCTAGATCAATCCCCCCCACCCCCTAGGAAGAAATGGTCTCCATTGTGTTGAGTGCCCCCATTAGATGGGGAAACTTCTGTTGAACTTGGCCCGAGCTACTTTCCTTGATGTAGGAGTTGCCCTGCTTTGACAACTTGATAAAGTTGGATCCTCTATCATCGAGTTCCCTTAATATAAGTGTCCATGATTTGATCAATGGTTTCATGTTCCATGCAATCAAGATTGAGCTATGTCAGTGTCAACTGCTCTGCAATCTCTTATGTGTCCAACAATAGTGGGAAGCATGGATGAAGGAGGTTCACATTCAACACATGGTGTAGGCCAAGGAAGGGGGGAATACTGAGCTCAAAAGAATTGTCACCCACAACCTTGGTGATGGTGTAAGGTCCATAGCGAAGTGGATGAAAATTTTGATGGGGTCTTGTAAGGCGCTCTTTTTGAAATAAAATCAGACCTTCTCTCCAACCTGAAATGTGTGCGACACCCGATGTTGATCACGACATTGTTTGTACTTAGCATTGGATTTCTGTAAAATATCATGGACCTGTTGTTGGATGTGCTAAATTCATTCAATAAAATTGGTGTCTTTGTCAGCCTCAAATTGAGCATGGGATGATTCTTCCTATGTGGATGCAAGGGGTAGTGCGACATCAATGGGACCTAATGGTTGAAATCCCAACCCCACCTGAAAGGCATTGTGACTGGTCGAGCTATGAAAGGATCTGTTGAAGTATTGTTGAACATAGGAGAGAATCTCATCCCATGTGCGCGGATGTTTGGAGTTGTACATGCACAAGATATGCATGATCATTCTATTAACATCCTCTGTCTCACCATCATTTTGTGGGTGGAAGGTGGTGTATTTAGTGATCTTGGTGTCCAACGTCAGTGACCAGAGGCTGGACAAGAATATGCGGAGGAACCTGATGTGTCAATATGATAAGATGGTCTGTGGTATCTTAGAGTGTACCCACACCCGTTCAAAGAAGATCTTGGCAGTGGCCTGCACTGTGATATTCTTCTTACAGGCTGTAAGGACGACCATCTTAGAAAACCGATCAACCACCACAAAATAATAGTCATTTCCTTTCTCAGTTGAAGGAAGGCCCAATGTGTAGTCCATAGATATGGATTCCCATGGACTGTCAGGAGTAGGAAGAGGGTGTATAGGCCTAGCTTCTTATTGGCTAGTTTGACAATGGCGTAAGCAATGCTAGACCTGATATACTTGTTGACGTCCTATCGAAGTTTCAATGAGTAGAAATGGTTATGTAGTACTGCCACGGTCGTTTCCATGCCAAAATGTCCTTCCATCTAACTATAGTGAACTTGTCAAATCAACTTCACATGCTCGGTTGAAGGATCACAGAGGTATCTCAAATGGCATAAAAATCCATCCTAAATATGAAAGTTAGTGACAGTCACGCCTATGCCTAGCATTTGGTAAGTGGTAGCGAAGTCAGGATCACTCTTGTAGAGTTAGGGCCACTCAGATGCCTCATGGCCATAGGAGTGTACCACTGTGGTTAAGGATGCAACTGGAGGTCAATTGAGGAAATCAACGACATGATTGTTGCTCCCTATCTTATATTTGATGTTGAGATGGAACTGCTGCAAGTATGTGGATCACTTTTGATGGCGGTCGTTCTATAATTTGCCTTATGTCTGCATGAACTGCAGAGGCTTGTGATCGGTGTGGATCAGTGTTTCCTTCCCGAGAATGTAGTGCTTCCATTTTCAACAGGCTTGTACGATGGAATACATATCTTTGTCATAGGTGGGGTACTTACAAACGACATCTGATAGTGTCTCACTATGATATGCCATTGGATGATCATGTTGAGTGAGGAATGCACCCACAACATAGTCTAAAGCATCTATCTCAATCTCAAAAGGTCGTTGCAGATTGGATAAGGAGAGTACTGGAGTTGAGCACAAGAGATGTTTCAAATCATCGAACACTTGTTGTTGTGACCTCCCCCATACAAAATTTTCCTTGCCACCAACCTTGGTCACTTGGCTGAGGGCCCATGTAACATGGGATAATCCCAGCACAAACTTATGATAGAAGTTAGCAAGTCCTAAGAAACTTCGAATCTCGATAATTGTGGTCGAGGCTGGCTAGTCACAAATGACTTGGATCTTAGCTGGATCCACATGAACACCATGCTCATAAACAATGTAGCCTAGGTATTCGACCTTGTTCATGCCGAAGGAACATTTTTCCAAGTTAGCATATAGCTTGTGTTGTCACAGAGTGTGAAGGACCTACTGAATATGCTGCAAGTGTTCTTCCCAATTCTCACTGAAGATGAGGATGTCATCCAGATATACCACCACAAAATAATTGGTGAAGGGCCTCATTACATCATCCATCAATCTCATGAAAGGTGTTGGAGCATTCGTCAAACCAAAGGGCATGAATCTCCATTTGAAAATACTTTCTTTGGACTTGAAAGTAGTCTTCCATACATAAGTGTATTGTATTGGGTCCTAGTTGTAGACAAAATTCAGGTCAATCTTGCTGGAAAAATTGGCTCCCTTGAGCTGGTCAAGAGGGTCATCCATCTGAGGAATTGGGTACCGATTCTTGTTTGTGATTTCTTTTAGGGCCCTGTAATCAATGCAGAGTCACCAAGTCTCATATTTCTTTTGTACAAGTACAATTAGGCTCATGTAGGGTGAGGATCTCGGTTAGATGTGCCCCTGTTGAATCAACTCTTGTATATGTCGCTTAATTTCCTCATTTTCTATAAGAGAGATGCGATTGACTAGCCCATTGGGTAGAGGTGCACCAAGGGTTAGATCAATTGAATGCTTGATCTGACAGTGTCATGGCACCCCGGTGGGTGAGGAGAAGATGTCTTTGTATTCTTCCACGATCTTACCTACTTGCTTCTGCTGCATGGAGAGGCCCTGTGCAGAGGCCATGGATGTGGTTGTGACCTTCTGTTCACTTTGAGAACAAATCATGAAGAAGACAAATTTATTGGTATGGGAAATGGCCTTCCTGTATTTCTTAGCAGAGATCAAAGAAATAGCGGTAGGTGGAGCTACCTCTGGTATCCTGTACAATTGTCTACCCAAAGTAATAATATCATTGCGAGGTATAGACTCATATACAACATGTTGTTTCCACAAATATGGTTGGACTAAATAACATCACAAAATTCAAGGGGGGAAATATCACACAATACCGCATCCTTGAAGGGCTTGATGTCATAGGGCAGACGACACTGTTGGGTGATGTGGAGGTCTCTTCCTTGGCGGAGCCACTCGATGGTGTAGGGCTGCAGGTGTGGTGTCATCGAAAGGTTCAATCGCTTGAAGAAATCTGCTGAGATCATATTCTTTTGACTTCCACTATCGACAATGAAATGCAGTGGACCATCCTTCACCCACATTTGTGAGTGAAAAAGGTGCTCACCTTCTTTTGGTTACTCTGGTTCACTTAGCTGGACCTTGGTGGTAGTGACATTAACACTGGGTTTTGCATCAATAATCCACTTCCCTTTTTCTAGATCCGATTCATAGTCAGAACCTGTCTTTGACTTTGAGGTTTTAAGCTCGACCACCAACAACTACTTCGAGCGACATTCGTCAGTGTTACTCCAGGTGATTTTATGGAATTCATGCATTTTCCTAGTGTCTTTATTCATCTTTTCATTACCCTTTTTTGTTTGTGTGTTGGACTGGCTGTGCTAAGAGGTTCCATCCTTGGTCTGCCCTTTGTTCTATGGGTTGGGGCCACATTTTCCCTACTTGTGCTATGAATAATTTGTAGATCCAAACTCTCGCTTCTTCTGTTTAAATTTCTTCTCAATTTGTACAACATATTGATATGCCGCATCGAGTGATGAGATTTCCAAAAATTCCATTTCTTTCTGGATGTATCTATACAGACAACTACAATACTTGAGCACCATATGTCATTCAAAGTCCTTTATACCCAGCTTGGTGTGCAAGGTATGGAATATATTTGTGAAATTTGGTATTGTCCGGTCCCTTTCCTGTTGCAGTGTGGTCCATCTTGTATACTAGTCATCGTAGCTTCCAACAGGGTAGTATTGTTCCTTAAATGCATCCCTGAAAGAATCCCAAGTGGGGGCGACTGCAAATATTATGGATTCCTCAATGTCCCTTTTCTCAAAGTATTTTCCCACCAATCCTTGACATGGGGGACAACCTTAAGGAGGGAAAAGGTAATATTTTCTCTATCAGAAAAAATATGGACTGAAAAATACCCTTCTAGTAGATTCAACCATTTATCTACAACATCTGCATCTATCTGGCCTTCAAATAAGGGGATATACAAATTGACTTGTACATTGAAGGGGGTGGTGTGGCCTCTTGATGAAGATGTGTTGCATGTTGGTAGTCATCGAAGGATCTGTGCAAAGTTATCCATCATCTCAATCCATTGTCACGTAAGGGCTTCCTAGAGAAATAGTTTAAAAGGATCTCCTGCTCCATTGTCTCTCTTTTCTTCTGCCATGGGAAGAGTCATGTTCAACAGGGACAATCTTACAAGGGATCAACCACTTCGAGTCCCAACTCCTTGTACCTTGACCTCGTTTGGGACATGCACATAAAAGAAAATAACGAGCAGACTACTCTGATACCACTGATCCAGATTTATAAATGGAATGAAATGGAATACAAATGTATAACAAATAAATACACAGATATACAAAAAAAATTGACTTCTATTAATAAAGAGAATATTATGCTAAAACTGTAAAAATGTAGACTGAAACAAACTTGCTCGAATGGTGGCATCTTATCTCTAAGAAGATATGTGATAGCTACGCTCATTTGCAAGAAGATGGTTACAATGAGGCTCCAAATACCTTTTTAACACAAAGCATAAATGCGGAAACCCTAAACATCGAAAAACCTAAACCTAGGAGATGAAGCGCCAAAAGTCATGTGGGCCCCGATGGGGTAAGTTGGTACATCAACTTCCCAGGGTCGTCACTTGTGCTTACGATCTTCGTTTTAGGTGCACGATAGATCAATGGAAAGAACTATCCGAGGAATACACATGTTGTCATCACACTCTGGCTAAAGCCTACAGTGTGACTGTGTCGCGCCCAAAAAACATTGTTTAGGGCCTCAAAACGACCCTAGAAGTTTAGGACCCAAAAAACTAGGAAACAACTGCCAAAATGAAAACTGTTCTTTTTGAGCCAGTGGAATAGGTGGGTGGCCAACGATATCCACCTAGATGAAAAAGAGAAGAAATCCATTAGCATCTTTGAGTATGGTGAATCATGTATGACTTGGATATTGATTGGATAAACATACACTTCACACATATCCATGATATATCCTATGATTTAACTCTCTACAAGTTGAATTTTCATGTCTCAAGGTTGGCATATATCTTGTTTTTCCATAGGATACTCAACACTTGTTGAATGTGCGCCAATGCTCTTCCTAGGTTTTGTTGAAGATGAGGATATCAACCAGGTATATGACAACAAAAATATTGTTGAATCATTGTAGAATATCATCCACCATTATAATGATGAATGTTGTTGGCACATTAGTCATGCTGAAGGGCATGGCCAACCACTTGAAAGACTTTCCTTAGGCTTGGAGTTTGTATTGCACTAATTGGTAGCCTCAATTGGAACTTGGTGATATTGTGACTTAAGATCAATCTTGTTAAAAAATTGGTGCCTTTGAGTTGATTGTATACATCATTAGTCGAGGATAGGGCATTGTTTATTGACTATATTTTATTCAAGGCTCTACGTGTAAAATAGATTCACCATGTTTCATCCTTCTAAACTATTGGAATCGGACAATCATAGAGTGAGGATTTTGTTCTTTTGTATTAGCATTTGAACTTGACATTTGAACTCCTTTTCCAGAGGAAAGTGTTTGTATAAAGGGCCACTAAGTAGAGGGATACCCAATATCAAATCAATTGCATGATTTATCTAATGGTACACTAGTAATCCTATAGTTGAGGTGAATACATATTTAGATTCTTCCACCAATTGATCTAATCATCTTAGCAAATATTTTCTTTTCTCCTTTTGACTATACTATAAAGAGAATAAATTTCCCAATATGAGAGATCATCTTCCTCCACTACTTCACAGTGATCAAAGAGATTATAATAGCTTATGACTATCTTAAGTATATTGTAAAGTCGATCTTCAAAAGTGACCAGGAAAGTATGGGGAATAGATTAGTGAATATTATGATGCTTCTACATATATCATGGTTATCCTAAATGAAAATCACAAACTTCAACCAAAACAATGTCACATGATACCTCATTTTTAAAGGGCCTAGTGTTATATCACATGTTACATTATCCACTCAAGTGAATGTTTCACAGATGGCTTTGCCAACCAATAGTGTAGCATAAAGACTTCATCTTCATAATTTTTTTTTATTGAAATTAAACTATTCTACCAACTATTATTAATAATGAAATGAAACAATGTCATCTTTATGAACATATGCAAGTGTGGAAGAGAGACTCACCTTTATAGAGATTGATGTAGAGAATCCTTGCTAATGGATTTCTCCCACATCCAATAAACAATTTCTTGGGAGATCTAGAGGAATATCTAGATATCCAGGAAAATTTGTAAGGGTATGTTGGAGATGTGGAAAAGAATGGCATTACGAGAAACAATGTAGATCCAAAAGTGTTGAGAGAGGGAAGGTATTTGATGATTCCCCTTCTACAAAATAAAAAACCTTTGTAGATGAAGGATGGGATGTGTACTTGGCTTCTTCAATCACACATGCAGAGCATGGGGCATGGTTGGTCGACCCAGGTGCATCATTTCATATGAATCCTCATAGGGAGTGGTTTTTTGAGTATGAAAGGTATGATTGAGGTGATATTTTTATAGGAGATGACTTGACAACCAAAATTATTAGACAAGGAAAAGTCAAGTTGAAGTTAGTTTATGGTAGGATTAGAACACTCTCTGGTGTTCTACACACCCTAGGATTGGCCAATAATTTGATTTTTATAAGTAATATGGACGATGCTGGTGTAAACGAAGTGTAGGAAAAGGAAACCTACACAATGGTTCAATGAGAAATGGTATTGTTGAGGGGAGTTCAGATTGGAACTCTATATAATCTACTAGGAATCATTGTTAGTGACAGGTGCAACAGTTCAATTGTTTCTAAGATTAGAGTTGAAGAAGGAAAAATGTCTACAGTCTCTGGAGAAAAGACTATGTTGTGGAATCAAGGACTAGGGCATATTGGAGAAAAGGAGCTTTGAGTACTACATGGTAAATGTATGGTTGAAGGTATGCCGAATTTCTCTTTGGATCTTGATTTCTATGAACATTTATTGTATGGGAAGAAAAATAGAGTAATATTCTTTTCTCGTGCTATGAGGGAAGGGGAAATTTTATAGTTGGTGCACAGTGATGTGTTTGGACCTGTGACGATTCCATCACTAGTTCAATTTGTGTACTATGTCTCATTTATAGATGAATTATTGTGAAAAATTAGATAGAGAAGAAAATTAAGGTGTTGGGGACGGATAATGGTGGAGAATTCAGTGGGAATGAATTCAAGGAATTCTGTAAGAAATGTGGTATATCGAGGAATAAGAAAACTCCATACACACCTCAACATAATGGAGTTGCATAAAGGATGAATAAGATGTTGATGGAAATAGAAAATAACATGCTTAGTGGTGTCACGTTGGGACAATAATTCTGGGTAGAGGAAGTGGACACTGCATGTTACCTAGTAAATCGATCACCCTCATTAGTTTTGGATGACATGACTCCACATGAGGTATGGACCGGTAAGAAACCCTCTCTGACACATCTCATGGTTTTTGGTTGTGATACTTATGCATATGTTTCAAAGGAAAATAGGAGTAAGTTGGATAAAAGGTTGAAAAGTGTATCTTTATTGGCTATAAAGATGGTCTGGAAGGTTATAATATTTTGAACCCAGAAACTAAGAAGGTAGTGTATAACCGAGATGTGGTATTTAGATAAATCAAAGATGTTGTCAAACATAAAGTCCTACCAAGAGAGGAAGAACCAGAGAAAATAGAGTTTGAATTAAAGGATAATGAACCAGATTCTACAAAAGAACATGAGAAAGAAGAAGAAGAAGAGTCTCATACTCTAGTATTGAGGAGATCAATTTGGGAAAGAAGGAAACCATAAAGATATATTCCACTTGATTTTCGTTCATTTTTATTTTTATTTTTTATTACTGATGATGATGCTAGAACTATTAGAGAGGTAGTGGGTTCAGAGGATGTAAAACTCTTAAAAAATTCCATGGTTGAAGACATGGAAGCCTTGGAAAATAATAGGGCTTAGGATCTAGTGGAGTTTCCATTGGAAAAAATCCCATTGGAAAAAATCCCATTGGAAGCAAAAGACAAACTGGAGAAATAAAAATCTCGGTTAGTAGCAAAAGGTTATTCTTAGATAGAGAGAATTGACTTTTGTGAAATTTTTTCTCCTATTGCCAGGCTAAATTCTATTAGATTTATTTTATATGTTGTTGTTTCTTTTCATTTTCAAGTAGAACATATGGATGTGAAGAAAACATTCCTACCTGGAGATTTGGAAGAATAAATCTACATGAAGTAGCCATAAGGCTTTGCTGTGAAGGGAAATAAAGAGTTGGTATGCAAGCTCAAAAAGTATGTGTATGGGTTAAAGCAATCACCAAGGATGTGTTATAAAAAAATTGATACTTATATATTGGGACTCAAATTCACAAGAAGCAAATTCGATCATTGTGTGTATTTCAAATTAGTAGGTGATCATCGTATTTACTTGGTATTGTATGTGGATGATATGTTGCAGAAAGGAAACAACAAGGAAATTATCTAGGATGTGAAAAATCAATTGTCCTCTAAATTTGACATAAAAGATCTTGGTGCTGCAAATTTTATTTTGGGAATGAAAATTAAAAGAAATCAGGCAAATGGGAAACATTGGTTGAACTAGATAAAACACATTGAGCCAATATTGCAAAGGTTTAATATGCAGGAATGTAAACCTGTCAAGGTCCTCATTCCTATTGGTGTAAAGTTATATGCAAATCAATGCCTGAAGACATAAGAAGAGGAAGAGGAAATGTCCCATGTTCTATATGCTAGTGTAGTTGGAAATTTGATGTATGCAATGGTCTATACTAGATTGAACATTGCACATGCAGTGGGAGTTTTGAGTAGGTATATGTCAAAACCAGAGAAGGAGCATTGGGAAAAAATAAAGAGGGTTTTTGATTTGGATTATTTTGAGAATGAAATGAAGGAGAAAATATAATAATGAAATATACAAAGATATTTCAATAAACATAGAGATACAATAATGCACGATTTTTATTAATGAAAGAAATGTATAGAAACTGTAAAATACAGAGTGAATGAACTCACTATAATGATGGGAACTTATCATTGAGAAGAGATGTGATGTCTACACTCATTCGCAAGAATTTTATGATCACAACTAGGCTCTAAAGGTCATTTTAACATAAATAAAATCCAAAATCCTAACCCCGGAAGATGAAACGCCAAAAGGTTTGCAGGTCATGATGGGGGTAGTTGATATGTCAACTTCCCAAGGACATAATGTTTTCATACGGTCTCCATTTGGGGTGCATGATAGATCGTTGGAAAGGTCTATCCGAGGAATACAAATTTTTCCATCACACTATGGAGGGCCCAAAAAATGATGTTTAGGGCCTCAAAACGACCCCAAAAGTTTAGGACCCGAAAAGCTGTAGAAAAACTGCCAATGTGGAAACCCCTGTTTTGAGCTAGCGGAATAGGTGGTTGGCCACCGATTTCTAACTGGATCATTATTACCCCCTTAGGAAGCAATGGTCTACATTGCTTCAAGTTCATAGGGAATCTTTTGTTGAATCAGAACCTTTGTGATTTGCTTGCCTTGTTGAAGAAGTTGTCCTGCTTAGCTTGTTGAAGGTTGTTATGAACCTATTGCTGGAGGGGTTGGATGTGTTCAACCGATATAGCTGCATCATATGATTGAGTGGGGGAGGAATCTATCAGTGAATATGCAACATGAAGAGAATGAAGGGATTTTTTATAACTTCACTTGACTAGACAGTGTGGAGGCACCCTTGTAGGTGTAGTAAGAATATCTTGGGTCTCTTCTACAATCTTGTTGATCTTCTTCTTTTGGATAGAATGGTCTTTCACCGAGGATGCAGTGATTGCAATGTCCTTGTATTATGAATAGATATTAAAGAGGCTAAACTTTGCGGTATGAGAGATTACTTTGCAAAAATGTTTTGTCGGGACACTAGTCAGAACTACCTCTAGTATCCTGTAGAGATGACCCCCCAAAGTAGCAATGACACTACAGGGTCGAGACTCATAAAAAACATGACGCTTCCACATATATGGCTATCCTAACAGAACATTAAATACTTCCAGTGGAGATACATCACACATTACCTCATCCTTGAAGGGCTTGATGTTGTATGACAAGTGGCATTGTTGGCTGCCATGAAGATCTCATTCCTGGTGAAGTCATCCGATGTTGTATGGTTGCGGGTATGGTGTTGTTGAAAAATCCAACCGCTTGATGACCTCTGTTGAGACAAAGTTCTTTTGGATTTTGCTATCAACAATAAAATTATGCGGGGTCCCCTTCACCCACATCTGTGAATGGAAGAGGTGCTCCCCCTCCTCAAGATCCTATGGTTCTTCTAGTTGGATTGTTGCGGTCGCAACAACAACAGTGAGTTCTGCATCAATGATCCATATCCTTTTATTATTTTTTGAATCAGTGTCCGAGTCGGGGCTCGACTCTATTTCTTTGAGCTCGAACACCAATGACTATTTTGAGCGACATTCATCAGTGTTGTGAAAATGTATTTTATCGAAGTCACACCACTTCCTAGTGTACTTTTTCGTCTTCTCATTACCCTTCTTTTACTGTGGGTTAGACTGGTTATCTTGAGGTTGGCTATTTTTTGAATTAGGCCTGCCTTTACCATACTTTGGTTTTTGTGGATTTGCAGACCCAAACTCCCACTTGTTTTCCTGCTTAAATTTCTTCTCGATTTTGAAAACATATTGATAAGATGCTCACAGTGATGAGATGTCCAGAAAATCCATTTTGGTTTGGATGTACTTATGTAGATCCCCGTGGTATTTTAGAACCAAATTTCGCTTAGAGTCTTTGATATCCATCTTGGTGTGCAAGGTATGGAATATATTTGTGAACTCCGGCACTGTTTGGCCCCTCTCTTGATGCAACATGGTCCATCTCATGTACTGGTCATCATAGTTTCCCACAGGGTAATATTTCTCCTTGATTGCATCCATAAAAAAAATCCCAAGTGGGCTCGACACCAAGTATTCCAGACTCCTTTGTGGAATTTATATCCCAATAAGTTTCCCATGAATGTTTGACATGGGGGAGAGCCTTAAGGAGCACAAATGTGATATTTTCTTTGTTGGAAAAATTGTGAATAGAGAAAAACCTTCTAGAAAATTTAACCATTTTTCCAAAGTGTCTACATCGATCTGACCTTCAAATATGGGAATATAAAAATTCACTTGTACCTTGAATGGGGCAGCATCTCCAAAACGACTGTTTGAAGAAAACACACCTGCTATTGTTGGTAATCGTTGACGGATTTGGGAAAAATTCTCCAACATCTTGTTCCTCTGTTGCGTGAGGGATTCCACGAGCAACAAATTGATGCGATCTTCTACTCCTGCATCTATTTTAATCCTCCATGGGAGGCCGCTTGGGATGGAAAGAGTGGTTTTGCTCAAGAAAAACTAGCTTGAGACCCAACTCTCTATACCCTGACCTCATCGGGGACATGCACTAAGAAACAAAAAAGAGTAGCCTACATTGATACCACTAATATAGATTATTTTGAGAATGAAATGAAGGAAAACATATAACAATGAAATATATAGATATATTTCAATAAAAACAAAGATACAGTAATGCACAGTTTTTACTAATGACATAAACATATAGAAACTATAAAAATACAGAGTGAATGAACTCGCTAGAATGGTGGTATCTTATCTCTGAGAAGAGATGTGATGGCTACACTCATTCACAATAAGATGATGATCACAATGAGGCTCTAAAGGCATTTTTAACATAAAGAAAATCCAAAACCATAACCCTAGAAGATGAAATGCCAAAAGGTTTGCGGGCCCCGATGGGGGTAGTTGATACATCAACTTCCCAAGGGTGTAACTTTTGCATGTAATCTTCGTTTGAGGCATACGATATCCCATTAGAAAGGTTTATCCGAGGACTACACATTTTTCCATGACAGTCTGGCTAAAGCCAACAATGTGACTATGGAAGGCCCAAAGAATGTTGTTTAGGGCCTCAAAACGACCCCAGAAGTTTAAGAATCGAAAATCTGTAGAGAAATTGCAAAAAAGGTGGAAACCCCTATTTTGAGCCAACATAATAGGTGAGCTGCCACCGATTTCCACTTGGATTAGTTTTCAGGTATTTGCGTGGAATTTCTACTTATGGATTGTGTTACCAAGGAAGACTAGGATTAGAGAGAGTGTTGAACATACATGGATTTGTTGATGCAAATTAAGATGGAGATCTGGATCGTAGAAGGTCTACAAGTGGGTCTATGTTTAACCTATTTGAAGGACAAATTAGTTGGATGAGCAAAAGACAGTTTGTAGAGGAACTCTCAAATACATAATCTGAATACATGGTAGCCACCCATGCAAGCAAGTAATATGGTTATAGAGATTGTGTTCAAGTATTGGATTGGCACAATAAGTTGTAAGGATATATTGTGACAGTAGGAGTGTAATATTCCTAGAGAGGAACCCAACTTATCATTCTAAGACACAACATATCGATGTTTAGTATCATTTTGTCAGAGACATGGTTGAAGAGAAGAATGTGTTACTAGTGAAGGTGGACACTTTGGAGAATGTTGTAGATTCATTAACAATGTCTATGAGCACTGAGAAGTTCTCCTGGTGTATAAAATCAATGGGCATTTCTTCATTAGATTGTTGATCATGAAGGCCCATGACCCATGTATGCAAAAAAAACAACAAGTGGGAGAATGTTGGGTATATGTTATATTATTTGCATGATTATGGGTCCCCCTTTTAGGGGTTTTCTAGATGTCGTGGGATCATATATATTGTATTGTAAACAAAAAACCTGGATTATGAATAGAATTGGAGGTACGACTCTAAAACATGTCGGTTTTCCTGGTTGGTTTTCTAGGGTAAATCTTTGTCACATATATGTGTCATTTCAATTGTTTTATTTTTTGTGTTAATAATCTGTGCGTGCATTGCATTATTGTAAAATTTTTAAAACTTACAAGAATATCCATAATGTCAGGAGAGACTAGGGAAAGAGAAGATCAAAACGTACTCAAATATGATAAAACTTTTGAATACTAAATTTACGCCCCCAGATTATCAACAAAGGATTTTTAGGGAGTATCAAAATCCAAAAGAGAAGGAGTTATCCATATATTCTTTTACTAAATAATATTTTACGCTACAAATCAGGATTGGTTTGCAGGATGATGATGATCATGCAACAGTAAGATACATCTATGCCCTTAGATTTCAAGTCCAATATGATGAGTTGGACCTTCTCAAAGTGAACTCCATGGATGAAGCATATTAGCTGGCCTTGAAAGCAAAAGATAAATTGAATAGGTGAGGCAAAGAGAAAATCAAATGGGGTGGTAGAAATTTGAGTAGACAGAGCCACTGGATAATGTTAAGCCAAACTTCGAAGGTAGGGGAGCCTTCAGTAGTATGGGACAAGGGTGGCCATTTTCTAGAAGTTGGAAGCCATTGAAGTGTTTTATAAGTAGTAAACCTCATAAGGTTATAGATTTCCCTCAAAATCCCAAAAGGGTGATGGTATCCAAATAAGGAGAAGGAGAAGGAGAAGATCTCTTGACAAAAGAGAACAAAGCAACCCTAGAAGCAGATTGGAAGAGGAAGAAAATGTTTAGGACAAAATGAAAGTGCAAGGAAAATGTGTGCAAAGTGATTGTAGATGGAGGATCTACCTATAATTTGGTATGTACAAAACTGGTGCAAAAATTACAACTTTCTTGAATTCCAAAACCACATCCCTACAATATTTCTTGGTTGAAAAATGATCATAATGTGTTTGTCAATCATTATTGTCTTGTTGACATCAAAGTTGGTCCTTATGAAGAAAAAGTGCTATGTGATGTAGTGCCAATGGATGCTTTCCATTTACTATTGGGTAGACCTTGGCAATATGACCAGAATGTAGTTCACCATGGTAGAGAAAACACCTATGAGATACAACATGAGGGAAAACACCATATCTTGAAGCCTTTTATAGGAGAAGAATCAATTGAATTAACAACTCTATCCTTGATTACAATGGGTTGGAAGAAGTTTTCCGAAGAATCCAAGGGTTAAATTTTCTATCTACTATACTCTCTAGAAAAAGAGAAATTATATCAGCAAACAATCCCATTAGAAGTGCATAAATTACTTCAATAGTATTTAGATTTGAAACCATCCACCCAACCAAACGGTTTACCACCTCAAGAGGCATTACCCATCAAATTGATTTGTTTCCTTGTGCCAAACTTCCAAATCAGACTGCTTACATGATGAATCCTATAGAAAATGAGGAAATTGAGAGGCAAATTACATGATTATTGGAAAAGGGATTTACAAGGGAAAGCATGAGCCCTGTTAAATATATTGTACCCTCAACAGACTAACCGTACACTTCCAGTTGTACTGGACAATTGTACTTTCTATTTCTGTCTTGCTTGAGCATATATAAGCTCAGCTATTTCCTATTGTTTGTAACTCTTCAGTACTTCAACTTACTTCAGTTTTGTTCTGTACTTCTTCATACATTTGAATATAATATTCTTTTCTCTCTGCATTTCTCTGTGCTTCACAATTTATCATGGTATCAGAGCGACAACACTAAGACTCTTCACACAGTCAGGAGAGCCACACGATCCACACAGTACAGAGATTCACGGATCTTGAGAGCACGTGACACAGACTTTTCACAAAGCTTGGAGAGCTGTCCGTAAGACTCTCTAAAAGATCGCCATGAGAAGCTAGCGGAGGAAGAAGAGAATGCAGAAGAAGAAACCTGCACAATTTTTTCAAAGAACCGTCAAAGATTGACGCAGAAGAGCTGCAGAACGAAAGAAGTTTAAAGAACTTGAAGACTTCGCTTAAATTTGTTAAAGATTCAGGCAGAAGGCAGAATCCTTTAAAGATTCTTGGAAATCTCTCAAATCTTTGAAAGATTCATGAATCTTTCTTCCACAGGTGTAAAGAATGCATCTCATGCACAAAGAACAGCCACTGAAGTAGTGAAATTCGTCCGCGAACGGTTCTAAGGCGGGAAACCAGTCCAGAAGGGACGAGGAGAGCGTGGAAAGGGCGAAAGCATTTCAGCCGTCAGATCTTGCGCACATGCCCGACAGCCGTTAGATCAGCAAGAAGTTGCACGACGATTAGTCGTCTGGGGTGCACCGGTGGTTTTTTGACTTGTGAAATCCTGACGTCATCTTGACCGTCCATCAAGAGACACGTGGCAAGATCCTATTCCATCGCAAAATCGCGAGTTGGACGAGCAAAGGAAACTGCTCTCCACAAACTCCGATACGCGATATCCCGATATCCCGAGAAGGCTTCTGAGCCGTCCATCTCTGAGGACAGGTGGAAGCAGATCAACGAATCGTCAAATCGACATTCGGGCTTTCACGTTGTCAAACAAACTTGACATTGCAACTCATGAAATCGCGATACGCGATATCGCGATCAGATCTCAGTCGTCCCTCTCTCCTGGACACTTGGCGAACATCGTAGCACCCGTTGGCATTTCGGCATTCGCGGTTTCGAGTTGTCCAAGATCATTGTCATCACAACTCGCGAAATCGCGATACGCGAAATCTCGATCAGATCTAAGCCGTCCATTTTGACCGGACACGTGGCGGACATCGAGGGCACCGTCAGCGTATCGGCATTCGAAGTTTCACGTTGACAGACACATTGTGTCAACGAAGCATCGCAAGTCGTGATATCCCGAGGAGGAATCAGGACCGTCCATCTCTCTAGGATGCATGGCGTAACTCCGGGGACTCGGCAACAGTTCCGACTAGGAAAGGGCAATCGGAAAATCGAGATTCGGCAAATCACGAATCTTGAGGACAAGAAACTCAAGCATTTCAAAACTCCGAACCCCGAAATCCCGACAGGAGGTAAACTCCGTCGTGGGGCCCAACTGACATCATCTAGTCAAACGAGTCAATCGACGCATCGACATTTCGCGGATCCTGAAGACAAGAGGTCCAGGACATAACATATCGCGAAATCGCGAGAAGGGATCACGATCGTCCATCAGTTAAGGACGCGTGTCGCAGATCGAAGCCATCGGGAAAAGCCCCGACAGGACAACGCCATCGGAATATCGGAAATCGGGGAATCAAGGAGTAAGAAAACCTCGACATCAGATATCGTGAAATCCCGATTCGCGATATCCCGATAAGATCTGGATCGTCAGATTGCAGCACGATCTGGACCGTTAAAAAGTCTAAAGGCGATTTTTCGTGTTTCGGCATTTTGCACGACAAGGAACGGGAAAAGCCCGTAGCGCTTTAACACAAGGCGTGTGGTCACATTGAAAGGAGACCAAGGGCCAACTCAAGCCCGATAAGCTCCCATCTGCCATCGACAAATTGACGTTTTTGAGATCGGAGGTAAATACAAATTTTTTCCCTCTATTTTTTCAACATTTTTTTAAATGGCGTCGACTAGCAATCTCGGCCCAACTCAGGGTCCGATTCTTCTGGGAAAGAATTACGAATTTTGGTCTCTTCGAATGAGGTCGTTCTTGCAAGCACAAGAGTGTTGGGAACCAGTGGATCTTGGATATGTGGAACCAGATCCAGCTACCCTCAATGCCATGACGAATGCCCAGAGAATTGCTCAGGCAACTCTGAGGACCAAAGAAAACAAAGAGAAATTCTGGATTCAGAATTATGTGGATGATTCGATATTCTCGAAAATCACAGGCGCTGGTACTTCCAAACAGGCCTGGGACATCCTCAAAACGTCCTACCAAGGAAATGACAGGGTAAAAACAGTTAAACTGCAATCCTTGTGGACACAATTCGAGACTTTCAGGATGACAGAATCCAAAACTATAGATCAGTTCATGACCAGAGTCAGGGGCATCGTGAACCAGATCAGACTCATTGGTGAAACCATCACTGATCAACGAATTGTTGAGAAAATTCTCAGAAGTCTACCCAGGAAATTTGAAATGGTTGTAACAACCATCCTTGAATCCAAGGATTTGTCAAGATTTTCAATAGATGAACTAATTGGTTCTCTGGTGACACATGAGACAAGACTACATCTCATAGATGAGTCACTCTCAAATGCCTTCCAATCTCAATTCTCATTCAGAAGAGGTAAAGGCAGAGGAAGAAGTAGAGGAAGAGGGAACAACTAGGGTAACCCTCATACCAGTGGAGGTAATAGACAACCATATCCCACTCATAATTTCCAAGGTCACAGAAATCAACAACAACATCAACATCGGACTTTCCAGCCTCAAAGAGGCAGAGGGAGAAGGTCGAATGACAAAACTAGCATTCAATGCTTTTATTGCAAAAAGTATGGGCACTATGAATCTGAATGCAGGAAGAAGCAGGCAGATCATCTCTCAGGCAGAGCACATGTGTCAAATCACACGGGAGAAAACTCAGGAGGTATGTTTCTCTCATGCCACAAAACTGAACAACA
>SNQJ01S0040039.1:128912-156606 GCA_010110895.2 Picea sitchensis
CTAGAGATCAGCTTGCTGATATTTTCACCAAGCCACTAAGAAAGTCAGTTTTTGACTTCCAGAGACAACACTTAGGCATAGTCAGTGCTGCTGATTGTAACTGTTGAGTCTAAGAGGGAGTGTTAAATATATTGTACCCTCAAGAGACTAACCGTACACTGCCAGCTGTACTGGACAGTTGTACTTTCTATTTCTGTCTTGCTTGAGCATATATAAGCTCAGATATTTCCTATTGTTTGTAACTCTTCAGTACTTCAACTTACTTCAGTTTTGTTCTGTACTTCTTCATACATTTGAATATACTATTCTTTTCTCTCTGCATTTCTGTGTGCTTCACAATTTATCAAGCCCGTGTTAAAACCAAAACCTTTCGATAATATAATCTTTACTGTCACATTAAAAAAAATTCATAAACATTTTAGGAGATGAGATGAGTATACACAGCAAGAGTATCCGAAAATATAAACGCACTGTTGATAGGGGTTAAACTCTTTAAATAACTCAAAAGTAGAATTTAAGATCATCAAAAGTAACATCAAATGCCATGATCGTAAGAGATGACAAACACAGAAAATAGTCCTAGTTCGCTCTTTAAGTAACTCGAAAGCAGAGTTTAAGATTATAAAAAATAACATCAAATGTCATGATCGTTAAACATAACAAGCACATAAAACAGTCCTCGTTCAAAGGCTCAATAGGTTGAGAGGCAAATAAAATCTGGTTCAAGGCAGTACGCAGTATTTGAAGAGAAATATGTTCTCGTCAATTTCTTTCCAAGTGGATCGGACTGATCCGTATTCATTTCATCCACTTTGCAAAGACCTCAAAATCTTCACCCTCCGCCATCTTACTAGAGTGGCCTTGCCCGTCCTAGTACCAGTATTTCTCTTGATTGCCCTAGATCAAACTGACGCTCTGATCATGGTTACAGACTGGGAGCTGTAAATGGCATTTCAACCCGCCAAGAAAGTTGTATACAACTTCAGTCATCTCTCAATCAAATCTGTGTGCACCCACTTTTTGTGAAGGAGTGGGGGAGAGTGACTTCCGCAGTAGGAGCACAGATTTTATGGTTTGAACAGCAGAGACTGCGATGCCCGCCTTAGACTTAACCATATTTTATAATGTCCCTCTATAGGGATCTCAATGGTTAGTTTGTATTTTTAGATTATTTAAAGACGGAACTGAAAAAGATTAATCATTTGAGATCTCCAAGTTGCTCTTGTGACCCTATTTTGGAAGGATTAGGAGAAGTTATTTGGAAGTTTAATATGTCAAAGCCATTTTTTTTTTATAAATTTGGATCGAAGGTATGTACTGTCTCATTTCGAACCATGCTGTGTACATAACGGGACATGTAAATGTTGTGAATAATTGGATGTTTTACATGTTTTTATATACAAAACATTTCATTTTTTTAATATAATGGGACATGTTAATGCTCCACATAAGTAAACATTTTATTTCGGTTCAAAGTCAAAGTCAAAGAAAAGTTGTTTATTTTCATGTACCACGATTTCAAGTCTTTGCTTACATTTAAAATTGGGTAAACCAAATATACTTTATAGTGGTTTAGTGATTTATGTTAAAGGTGAGGTAAACAATTGTTTAAAGTAGTTTTCAAAACCTTTCAAATTTTTGAACGAATCTTGACCAAAGCTAAAAGTTTGAGTTAAACTTTAGAAAACTTGTGTATTCTATTAAAACTTTTTGAATTGCTTTGACAGCTTTTGGCTGTGCGCAGATTCCACGACATGTACAGTACTTTTGTGTGATACTTAGTTGGGCAGGCTGAAACATGACAACCTGGTTGACAGATAGAATAATATTGAATTTAAACAATGTCGTTGGACCTTCATGTGAATTTGCCTGCCAGTATGTGGTTGTCTTTTAAAGTGATCAAATTTAAACAAAGTCATTGGACCTTCAGGTGAAAGTCAAGTCAGTGGAGCTATGCATGGACGAGAATATATATACATATTGACAATTGTATTAATAAAAAATACCATACCACCACTCACTCCAATTACAATATACCAAGATACATGATAAACGCCGCTACTGTCATTGAGTTTTTGTTCACATAATAGATAGCCAGGACACATGAAGAATGAGCGTATTACAAAGTCCAATCTTCTTGTTCATGTGCCCAAGCCCCCGAGTATAACCATAATAAAACGCCTATGGTTAAAATATAGGAAATCACTTTGTGTGTTAAAAATCGACTAAATTGCGTTTTAATTAGGATTTTGGTTCAAATTCAGCAGTTGAAATGGTTATAATCGTACAATTGCAACTTCGTCACTGTACTTTAAAAATGTTTCGCAATTTTTTAATCGACTCCAGATTGCAGTTTTATCAACAAATGATCAATCAGAGTAAAAATTTATTGATCAAATTAAAATAATTAATTAATTTATAAACAACTCAGAAAATCACTCATAATTAAAAAAACACAAACAATTAGGAAAAAAGATTGTTATATATTCTTTGAAAAAACAGATTGATCATATTGATAAAATAATTTAAGCTATTTAGTTAATCTATAAAGCTCAATAGCTATTTAAGCTATTTAGGAGATTGACCAAGTGGTCAAACATGACGTTTATGGGGTGGTGGAAGACTCCAGACGTTCGACCTCCATTCTAAAAGCGCTAAATGCCACATGATTACTCTAATCTCCAAAGAAAATTTAGCAAGGACCCGAGACCGCTACAGATCCATAGCTTTATGCAATGTGGTTTATAAGATAATCTCCAAAGTCATAGTCAATAGAATGAACCTCTCCTACCCACACTGATTTCACAGGAACATGCGGGTTTTGTAGAAGGGCGACAAATTTTGGGCAACATCATCCATGCCCATGAGCTGATACACACACTGAAAATCCAGAGGAGAGGGGGGATGATAATCCAACTTGACCTAGCAAAAGCTTATGACAAAATTAGTTGGCACTATATGGTCAAGACTCTTGAAGCTTTTGTCTTCACACAACACTGGATCAAGTGGATTGTCAGCCTAGTATCAATGACACGTTACTCACTTTTAATCAATGGAGCCCCAGCCAAACCCTTGTGGCCTTCAAGAGGCATCAAACAAGGAGACCCGCTATCACTTTTCCTGTTCATTATGATGATGGAAGGACTCAGTATAAGCATAAAAAGCGCAACTGCAATAGGAGAAATAACAGGCATCAAAGCTTTTGAAAAATGCCCTACGTCCACACACCAACAGTTTGTTGATGACACCTTACTGCATGGCACACCCATGGTCAAGGAAGCAAAAGCCTATAAAAGAATCTTAGAAGAGTTTGGGGAAGCCTCAGGAGCGGAGATCAATCACTCCAAATCCATGATCTATTTCTTCAATACCAACCCAACAATTCAAAGAAACCTGGCAAACATTTTGGGGTTTGAACGCAAAATGATCCCAATGAAATACTTGGGAATCCCCCTGACGGACAGAGCATGCAAAATGGAAACATGGGAAGGAGTGATCAACAAACTACAAAAAAGGGTGAAAAACTGGACTTACAGATCCCTCAACCTAGTGGGGAGACTTATCCTGACCAAAGCGGTTATGTAAGCAATTCTGACCTATATAATGTCAATGTTTCCCACTCCCAAAGGAATACTCCAAAAAATAAGAGCCATCCAAAGGGACTTCCTATGGTGAGGAGCGGAAAGTAAGAAAAAATGGGCCCTCGTGACCTGGGAGAAGGTTTGCAAACCAAAATGCGAAGGAGGCCTGGGGTTACAAGACCCACAAGTAACCAACGAAGCCTACGGGGCGAAAATCTGGTGGAGATGGGTCAAAGAAAAGTCATCACTGTGGACAACCCTCTAGAAGGCCAAATATGCCATGGATATCAACGCCCATGATCGAATTCATTTTATGGGCACAAGGGAGGGATCAACCATCTAGAATCTAGCCCAGCGCAACAAAACCTGGATCCAGAAACATAGCTTATGGGAAGTGAGGAATGGTAAAACAACCAGATTCTGGGAGGACACATAGCAACATGAACCCAAAATGGAAAATCTAGACAGGGAAGAACTTCAACAGGAAATGACCGCACAAGGAAAAATCAAAATCCATCACTACTGGAAACAAGAAAATGACCACGACAGATGGAGGATCTGGGACAAACTCAATCCAAAAAATAGAGATCAGATTACAACAATAATGAAAGAGGTGGAGGAGGAATTGGGGAAAAGGAAAATTGTAGTCTCAGAAGAAGAGGACCAATTAATATGGGGCAGGAAAAATGGTGGGGAATTCAACTTAAAAGAAGCTCAAAATTACATCGCGGACCAGGACCAAGAAGATCCGACGCAATAGTGGGGAAAGATTTGGGGCAGCCCCTAGTGGCCAAAAATCAAAATGTTCAAATGGATAGTACTTCACAACTGAATTCTAACCCAGGAAAACCTAAGGAGAAGGGGTTGCATAGGCCCATCATGATGCCACCTCTGTCAAGCTAAGGAAGAAACAACGAATCACCTCCTCGGTGAATGTAATTACACAACAAAAATCTGGGATTGGGCGGCATACATCTTTTGCCAATCCAATAGGACCCGAGGTAACATCAACACAACCATCAATCACTGGAATGAGAGTTACAGTGAAAATGAAATGGTGAACCTTTGTTGGAATCTCATGCCAGGGATGATCATATGGGCAATATGGACAGAAAGGAACCAAAACATCTTTAGGAATGAAATCCTTTTGTAAGGGAAACTCACGGAACCAATAATATCACAAATACGAGAAACGGTGCAGAACCGCAACTGCCAAAGTGGAAAAGTGAAACTCACAGGCCAGGACTCCTGCATCCTGGAAGCTTTTCACCTAAAAGACAGGCACAACAACACACAAGTAGGGTGGCCACCGCAACTCCAAATAAGAGAGCGCAACTGGACACCACCTCCGGCAGGGTTCCTCAAGTTAAATTTTGACAAGGTGGAAAAAGGAAGCCCAGGAATGATAGGGATGGGAGGAGTGATCAAAGATAGTGGTGGTAACATAATCCAGTTGTACGCTGGGACTATGGGAAACTCAACCAACAATGCAGGGTAATTTGGATCCCTGGAGCTCGATCTCGAAATTCTAAGCCGTGAAAGGATGAACAACTTTATCATGGAAGGTGACTCCACCCTGGTCATCAACACGGTGAAGAGACTCCAATAGGGCACCAGAGTGGGGAAGGTTCAAAGAAACTAGCACTTGGCACACTCCCTACAAAAAATCCAGGAGCATCTGCAAACAATGAACACTATGGAGTTGTACTTGGTTCGCAGGTAGGCGAATGGCATGGCAGACATAATCACCAACGAGGGGGTTAGCAAGGAAGCATAGAAACTAGACACTACCTGGATCAACATCCCAGAGGGACAATTCAAAATAGACTACATCCAACTAGTGACAAAAGATCGTGACAACAACTTAAGCAAGGAAGGTCACATCGAGGAGGGCAACGAAAGGCCAAGTGGAAGGCACGAAGAACCCAGGCAAGATATGGCTTCCCAACACCCAACCACCAATTACAATGCAGGATCAGATTATACAATAGGTGAGGGTACAACAACAATGGCATGTAAACAATAAGATTTGCGGGGAAATATCGTGGGAAAGTATCGACGATAAACAACATGCAATGAATGATGTAAGGCAAGAGGGATTGACATAGACCAGTATCAATCCACCACGCCAAAGACCAGGTAAGGGGATTTTCACAACAGGATATCAAGTGAGTATGGGAAAGGTCCCGTACAGGGATAACAACCGAGTCATCATGATCATATGTACCATGACGGAAAAAGAACATGGGAAGGTTCACCTCTACGGGCATACCATGATTGGAAGGACAAGCCCGCAGGAAGGAAAGTTCAATAAGAGAAGAAACAACAAAAAGAGATGCAAACAGAAGAGCGCAACTACATGGGCTACCAAAAAAACAAGGGAAGGGAAAGGAGGAACCCCTATGTAGATGAGAACAGGTTGAGAATCCAACAAAGGAGATGCCATAAACCAGACAAGATGGTGCAAATGAAGTGAACACACAACAAACGGAACCCCTTGGGGAAGGGAACTCTGAACAATCCTCGGCGGGTTTGAAGGATGGAGCAAGCGGAAAAAGATGCGGAGGGCACCTTTCATACTCTGGTTGCACCGAAAGTAAAGATGACCATCAACCGATGGAAAAATGAAATCAGAGAAAAACGCAAGGGGAAAACATGGGATGCTCTGACTCAGGAAGCAGACTGGGTAACTGACCCAAGAGCCACGCAGCCCAGGGAAACCTCTACCACAAAACGGTGGAGATGGTGTGGCAAACAAAGATGATGATTGGCAAAGTGAGCTCAGAAAGGGAGGACGCCAGACTCGAGAACAACAAGGAACACACAAAACTGTTAAACGACATCTTGAGTCCCCTCAACAGTGTGGAAACCATTACCAAACTACTAACTGAGGTCGAGAAGGACCATAAATCCAAGATGGAGAAGTTGGCTGCTCAATTCCACCTCTACCTGCGCTACGTCCATCACATGGACATCACGCCAGCGGACGAGAATGAAGCACCAACACATATCAGAAAGACTCGCACAGTCTCCCAAAAGAAGGAGAACATGGGCCAGGCAAATGAAAGAAAGAAACATAGCATTATCTTGGAATAGTGTCTGGTTAGTCTATTGTCAAGTCAGTTGGGTCAGTCTCAACTTTTGTTATTTTTTTCATGTATGATGTGCTTATCTTTTCAAAAACTGGATATGGTAGGATTGGGTTGGTTTCCCATGGTGGCAGTCAAGTCATACCCCTTGTTTATTTCAAAAAACACAACTTAGGAACCTCTGGTCTGGTTTCATTTTTGGCAGACCAGGGAGTCCCCATTTTTTATATCATAACCCTCCTTTAGTAATACATGCTCTTAAACTCACTTACAAAAAAATAAATATAATAGTTTGAACATAATAGTTTGAACAAGGAAACATTTTATTCCAAAAAAACCAACTTGAGACTGTGTTTAATCACTTTGACTAAAGTAAATAAGTCAAAAATATTTAACAAAATAAGTAATGTTTTAGTTAGTTTTCTGAAAATTTTCAACGTCTTGGAAAAAATCCTCTCTCACAACTAGTTTCATTAACCATTTATGGTCAGTTCATAGTGGTTGGAAAAATTCCTCTCTCACAACTAGTTTCATTAAGCATTTATGATTAGTTCATAGCTAGCATTGAACTTCTCTTTTTCAAATTGAAAAAAGATTTTATATTAGAAATATATTGAAAACTTTACAATACCAGTCCAAAGGGAAAACAACATCTTCTATCGAAAACCTAAATTTAACCATTCAAAAAAACAAAAGTACTACCATAAAAGCTTTACAAAACTACTCCATCTTGAACATATCCTTACACAAGACAAGTTTTCAAGCCAAAAACATAAGTACCTAGGTTTAAACCATAGTCAAAAATTCAAAAGGCTCTACATGAGCACTCTCCCCTTTTGCATAAAATAAGAAACCTTCTTCCAAATTTAGAGCCTACTTAGAAAGATGATCAACTTCCCTATTAAAATTTTAGTACAATTGACGAATTCTTGACATCCAAGGTTGTAAATTGATCACCTGCAAATTATTTTTTAAAGAAAACCAGTCAACTATAACTTTTGAATTTCCAACCAGCTGTAAACAAGAAACCTGTTTGTAGTGAGCAAATAACAAAATACACCATAAGGAAAACATCTCCCCCCTTGTATTGGTCCCATGCCCACAATTCATTTTAACACTGAAAACACTCAAAACTAGGCATTTTAGAACAACACCTGCACCACAGCTAACACCCCCATTTTGAGAAGCACCATCAAAAAAACCAACTGAAATATTACCCTCCCATAAGGGAGGACGAGCTATTATTTGAGACTGGATAGAATGATCTTTTTCTATCTCACCCAAACCTTGCATAACTCAGTTACATACCCTAGAAAGAGACAAATTGTAACCTTCAAATATAATCAAATTTCTATGTCTCCAAACTTCCCAACAAATGAAACATGGAATTTCCTTCCAATTTCCTATCTCCTTAATCCAACACTGAAAACAATTAGGGAGTTGACCAATACCCCACTCTTTTTTAACTGAAAAACATTTGAAATATACTTACAAACTTCTTTATAAAAAGAACAATGTACCATCAGATGATTAATTGTTTCCTCCTTCTCACCACAAAGCACATATCTACTTGGGCCAATAAAACCTCTTTTTTCCAAATTGTCCCAGTTAGAACTCTATTTTCAATCAACAATGAGCAAAATAATTTGATTAGAAAGGGAATTTTCCACTTCCATAAATCAATCAACGAATCCTCTGAAATATCATCATAATCATCTACAAATTGTACCTCATAGTCTTTTTTTGTAGAAACTTTCCCTCCTTTTCCATCCCAAGACCAAACAATTGAATCATTTTCATCAGATAGCATAAAACTAGAATGCTTAAGTCCCCTCACATAAGTCTCCCATTCATCTTTTTTCTCTTCGGAAAGATCAAGCATCTCCACATTTTTCCAATTAAAAGCATTCAAATTTCCTGTATCCATAGAAGCAACTTGTGCCATAAACTTCAAGCCTTTTGAATGGAGTGTAGATACTAAATTCTCAGACAGCTAAAAGTAAGATTGATACCCTACCAAAGTATCGAATCTAATACAGATATCCCAACCATTTCAACGCTTGCAAACAATCCAATCTGTGATAATATGGAAAGAGGAAGTAAAAACCCTCCAACAATTTGAAATGCATGTTAAGTTCTTTCTCCCTTCTATAAACCATTCCACTATATATTTATTTTTCAAGTATTTTTTATGAATCACTTCATGCCAAAGACCTAGAATCATTAGACTCCTCCACAAACTCTTTGCTACCAGTGCTCTGCCAAAAAAAAAGATGTTTTTAAATCCCCAACCTCCTTTCTTTTTAGGCTTAAAAATCTTATTCCATTTTACCAAATGAATGTTTTCTTTATATTTTTTACCAAACCACAAAAATATGAACATCCTCCTTCGAATCCTTTCTAAAATACCTTTAGGAATCTTTGCCAAAGATAGCCAAAAGACAAGAATGTTTTCCAAAACTGATTTTACAAGAATAAAATGTCCTCCCAAAGTTAGCCATCTATGGTACTAGTTTGAAATTATTTTTTCCACTTTTTTAAGAAGTCACATCCAATCATTAAAAGAGTAGAAATTTGGCTTAAGAAAGGACCCCAAATTTATAAAGCCATCTTCTAAAGGTTTTACCTCAAAACAAATAATTTCTTTTAACTGAAATAACTCCTCCCCAGCTAGCATTGGACTTCATTATCACTATGAGGTTTTCAAAATTATGAGACTTGGATGACTTAATCTCTCATACAACTTTGGAAACATTCTGAAAGGATGTTTGTTATATGATAATTATAGCTTTGTCAACATTGCAAAAGGATGTTGGTTGTATAACAATTGTAGCTCCTTAGTGGGTGTTTTAATTAAGGAAGAATATGTACCTTTTTTACGATGTTTGTCCTCGCCCAGTCCAATTTGAGCTCTGATCCTCAATCTCTTCAACAAGTCCTGCAATCCAATCAAAGACAAAGCATGCTTCCTATTGTACTACAATTGGTTTGAAACTAGATATATCCATTAAATACAACTTCATGTAGGTATACACAATCTTGAAGGAAGCAAGCCAAGCACATGTATTAATGAGAACTCAATAGAGATACTTACAGACCTTTGATGAAGCTGCATCAGTCTCTTCCAACTCTCCTTGTCCAACCCCTTTCTCAAATGATCCATAAACAAAATGAATATGATTCACTGATTATCTCCTTTATGAGATCATAAGTTTGATGCCTTCAAATGTCTCTCCCTTTCACCATGAGGCGACCTCCTTGTATAGGCTTGGAGAGGCCTAACCACCTTAGAGATTCTTGGGATAGGTTGAGGATCTTTCTCCATCAGTTTTGGATCCTCCCTAAGATCCAGCCTTGACCTCAAATTCGAATCAAACTAACTTTAGAGATAAGGGGGATCTTCCCATGATTTTCTCAACAACATAACACTCCCCCAAAATGGTGCACAGAGCGCTATAACACTCCCCCAAAGGATCGAAAGGATCCCTAGCACTCCCTGCTAGTGGGTAGGGGAGCGTTTCCCTTCAAAATTCATTTTTAAGTGGTCTTTCGCAAGGAAAAGGCTTTGTACTCTTTGTCAAATGATTTCTCCTTCTTTAACCAGTCTCTGAGGGTGTCTTCAAGTGTTCCTTGTGATGTCATTCG
The DNA here is from genome assembly GCA_010110895.2 of Picea sitchensis. Lineage (NCBI taxonomy): Eukaryota > Viridiplantae > Streptophyta > Pinopsida > Pinales > Pinaceae > Picea > Picea sitchensis. Next base: position 139,228 of record SNQJ01S0040039.1, read on the forward strand.
AGACACAACATAGGCAAGATGAAAGTATGATGTTTGTGACACCTGCGGCCAAAATGAGACACTTGTAATGACGACAATAGGTCATCATTGAAGTGAGTAATTTTGATGTGTAACAAGGAGAGAGAGGTATATGTAGGAGAGATAGTGGCACAAGTGGGGGGGAGAGAGAGAGAGGGAGGAGGATGAGGAGAGATAGAGAGAGTGTGTGAGAGTATGAGAGGGAGAGAAAGACAAAGAGGAGGAGCACAGATACATAAAGGAGGGAGGGGGAGAGAGAAAGACAAAGAGGAGGGGTAGATACATAAAGGGAGAGGGGGGGAGAGAGAAAGACAAAGAGGAGTGATAGAGACAAAGTGTGGGAGGGACGAGAGGGAGAAAGAGAGGGGGGATAGAGAGAGGAATATTGAGAGGAAGGGAAGTAGAGAGGGAGACATAGAAGGGTGGTATAGAGAGAATGAGAGGAAGGGGGGGATATATAGGGAGACAAAGAGGGGGAATAGAGAGATAAAGAGGGGCGAGGAGAGTGAGACTGAGACTAACAAGGAGGAGAGAGAGAAAGGATCGAATATAGTTGGAAGAAAGAGGGGAGTGAGGGACAAAGGGGTAGAGTAGGAGAGCACGTGCGCGTGCACGCGCGCGCGCGCGCACGCGCGCGCGAGAGAGAGAGAGAGAGAGAGAGAGAGAGAGAGAGAGAGAGGAATGTCAAAGTAAGGTCTATCTCTAGGTATTTACATGCCTTGTGATGTTTAAATATTGCATGTCTAGGTCTTACCATGTATAGGAGTGTGAGGGAGAGAGATGGAGACAGACAGGGGAGGTAGAGAGGGAGCGTGACAGTGATATAGAGAGGGGGTTAGATGTAGGAGAGGGAGGAAAAAGACAAAGAAGGAAGGAAATGATTTTTAGGAGTGTGCACACGTTCCTAGAGTGCGTGTGCGCTTGTTTGAGTTCATTTTTTTTGGGCGGGATTGACAAGGTGTATGCTGACTTGTTTGGCTCGAATTTAGGTTAGGGATGCAAAAACTAGTGGTTTGGTATGAAAATTCATAAAAACCTCCATATTTGTGAATACCCCTCTATATCTTTGTCTTTGACGTTATTTTTCTATAGGATAAACAATTCGTTTGTTGATGAAATTATAGACATAGATAGAGTTGGCTATGCAGATTTCAAATATACAATTTTTTTTCAAATTATTATAGTTTACTATTTTTAATCTATTTTTGTCTTCACATATATCAAAATACTAGAATACATACCTCTCTTATTTCTTCTATAACGTTTTCTTGGTTTAACCATTTTTTAAATGAGTTATATTCCTCACTAGAGGAGACCGATACCTACGATTTAAAAACAATAAAAAATGTTTTGATCATGTTAAGACAGTTTTAGCCTGCACAAACATAAGACGTTGTAATTTTAGGCATATGTTGACTTTTGTAATTTAAAAAAATATATAAAATTAATATTAAAAATTTCCAAAAAAAACATGGCACAAGAAAAACAGGTTCTCTACAGGTATAGAAGGTTTTGGAACAAAATTTCATTGTTAATACAATCAACACCTGTACGAACAGAAACATATACCTTATATTTTGTTGGAAAAATAACATATTATTGTTAGAAAAAAACAAATTTGACCTAGTTATTCAAAATTTCTATGAATAAAAGTTGTATATTCAGAAATATAATTCAATTTACTACGTTTCATGTTCTTACACCATATTCAAATTCATTGTAAAAGTACATTGAATAATCCTCCCAAGTTAACAAATTGTTTTGTTTGTTTCGAGGTTTGCATTGCCACTAATTTGTCATGAGAGACCATCATTAGCTTGCACTCACCCATACATTACTTTTTTTTTTAAAGCAATAAACTTGGGTTCACCACACCTTTGTTCATTTATTTTTTTTAGAGGGTTTCAACGACATTTAAAACCCATAAGATCTTGACAATGTTTAAAATCCTTTTAAAGAACATAGATTTCATTGTCAGGATTTGAACCGAGGTCTCTCAGGTGAGAGCTAAGTATCCTAACCAATTAGACTATAATGGAGTATACATTGTGAAATGTGTGGACTCACTGTGTTCCACATATTTTCCAAAAATAAAAGATCGAATCTGTGAATGTCTTTTGTTACAGCAAGAGATTATAAGAGATGTAATAGTTGATAAATATGATTCAAAGAAAAAGAACAAAGAGGTTCATGCTAAAATGTTTCAAAAATAGTGACATGATTAGTGAGATTTATTCAAGTTAATGGATAATTTACAAAGTAATTTGATAGAGGAAGATTTGGTAATCTACTTGGCTCATTAAGTCGATTAGAGACAAGCACTTGAACCAGTTTGAAAGAACACACATCGACCAACTCGAAAGAAAGGCCCTTCACACCAATTATAAATATTTCACTTTGGGATAATTTATAGTAATAATCATGTGGCAAACTTGAAAGAGTGATCATTGCAATACTCATTGAAATAACACAAGTTCTTAATCATTTAAATAATGGTGTTTTTTTTAGATATGTTATACTGTTTGCATGTAGATTGTGCATTCATGCATGAGATATTAGTTGTAGCATGTGGACTATGTATTAATCCATGAACGTTAGCTATGTTTTGGGGTAACACATGCTTTTGTATAGGGGTTCTCTACTCTGACCTTTTGTAGTCAAATAAACCCCATTCTTAAAAAATGGATGACTATACATTAGACTAAATGGAGGGGTGAGAGTACTATAACACCAAGCCCTTGAACTGAAGGTTATATTATTAGAATGACATATCCCTATGTTGGGATGATGCACTTGTTTGCTTATTTTTGGATTCTCTTTGTGATTTGAAAACATATTTCCACCATCTTTCCATACTAGGGGTACAAATAAAAAGGGGTATTAAAAATTCCATGAAAAAATGGATACCTAGAATATTCAGTAAAAATGGGGGTTTTAAAAATTGTAGATATGTATTGGGAGGGGGTTAAAACAAGGATTTTGGGGGGGATTTTTCAATATATAGTGAAATTAAGGGTATTATTTAATATCCCATGAACCAATGTTCTATGTCACAAGTTCATTAAGTCCCATGGTTGAAGGTATGTGGACTTTTTTTTATAATGGTCATTTTACAAGTTGCTTTGCATAAATTGAAAATATTTGAGGTTGATGTGGATGATTGTTTCCTTTCTCAGAATATAATGATTCTGTTACCAATAACCTTGGACAATGGAATACATCTCCTTGTCATTGGTGGATTATCTACAAATCACATTAGAGAGTGTCTTTCCACGATAGAGGTGAGTGAGCATTGATCTATCGACATACTTTAAGGAATGTGTATCAATTTTTAATTGTTGTTGTGGATCTAAAAGAATAAGGGTTGACATAGAGAAGAAGTAACATCTTTAGCTCCTTGAATGATTTATGTTGTGTCTTAGTAGACACAAAATTGGCTTTGGCTCCCCTCTTGGTCACCTCACTCAGGGGCCAAGCAATATGAGATAGCCCCAACATGTACCTACAATGAAAGTTGGCAAAGACCAAGAAGATAAAATTTCCATTAGTGTCTTTGAGGATGGTGAATCATGGATGAATTGGATATTGATTGGATCCACATGCACTTCACACATATCCATGATATATATCCTATTATTTAACTCTCTACAAGTTGAATTTGTACATCTCTAGGTTGGAACATATCTTGTTTTCCCATAAGCTACTCAACACTTGTTGAATGTGTATCAACACTCTTCCTAGATTTTGTTAAAGATGAGGATATCAACCAAGTATATGACGAAAAACATATTAGTAAATCATTGTAGAATATCATCCACCATTCTAAAGATGAATTTTGTTGGCACATTATTCATGCTGAAGGGCATGACCAACCAATTGAAAGACCTTCTTGTGGATTGAAGGTTTCATTCTCACATTGGTTGGCTCAACTGACACTTGGTGATATCCTAACCTGTGATCAATCTTTTAAAAAACTTGGTCCCTTTAAGTTGATTACGTAGATCATTAATTGTGGATAGGGTATATTGTTTCTTGACTATGATTTTGTTCAAGGTTCCGTGTGTAATATATATTTACCATGTCTCATCCTTCTAAACTAGTGGAATCAGGCAATGGTAGAGTGAGGAAGTCAGTCAAACATTGTTCTTGTGCATTAGCATTTGGATTTGACATTTGAGTTCCTTTTCCAAAAGAAAGCGTGTGTATAAAGAGCCATTGAGTAGAGGGACACCCAATGTCATATCAATTGCATGCTTTACCTAATAGTACACTAGTACTCCTATAGTTGAGGTGATTATATCTTTGTACTCTTCCACCAAATATGTAATCATCTCTATTACATAGAGAGACCTTTTGTAGAGGCCTTCACTATTGTAATGCTTTTCTTTACTCCTTTTGGCTAGACTATAACGAGAATAAATTTTGCAATATGAGAGATTATCTTCCTTCACTACTTGGCAGTGATTAAAGAGATTGTAGTAGCATGCGACTATCTTAAGTACCTTGTAGAGTTGATCTTCAAAGGTGACCAAGACACTATGGGGCATATATTAGTGAACCTCATGATGCTTCTACATATATCATGGTTATTGCATCCAAAGGCATTTTCTACAGCCAAGTATGAGGGAGATGTGTAATTCCTTTTGTGCTCAACATGGAGTTGACAAGTGGAGTTTAAAAAATATTAAATGCCCACCTTAAGTAAATAATTTTACATCAACTTTATACACAAAGCCACATAGATAAAGTAATTGAAAGTAATTTGTTTTTTTTACCAATATGTGGTTTCTATGGAGTGGACAAGTCACATTTAACAAAAAAATATTTCAATGTCGAGGTTAAGTAAAATATTTTAATAACAACTTTATACACACATACATATATATAAAGCAATTGAAAGTAAAAAACATCTTATGGTTAAAACAATAAGATGGTGTGCTCCTGAGAATGAGGGAGATGTGTAATTCCTTTCGTGCTCAACATAGATTTGACACACACACATATAAAAAACTTGTTTAGATCTATCTTAACTCCAAATATATTATGGTGTGGAGGGAGATGTGTAAGCTTGTCCATGATCTATGTGCATTGAGATCCCTTGAAGTCCAAATCTTTTTTAGAATTAAAAACCTGAAAAAAGATTTTCACATTAAAAAATTTAATCCCTCTTGATACATGATACATTATAAATCAAAGTTAAGATAGATCTACCCTAATTCTAAATGAAAATCACAAACTTCAAACAAAACAATATCACATCATACATCATTTTTAAAAACCTAATATTATATCATAAGTTACATTATCCGCTCAAGTGAATGTTTCACGAATGACTTTGCGATGTTAGTTACACTAAACAAAATATCAATGGGCCATTTTCCCTTGTTCATGGGATCTGGTGGTGTCCCGTATTTAGAAGGTGGGTAGCCAGACCCCATTAATTATCCTTTGCTTAACGCCAATAGATTGATCTTAATACCAATAGATTGATTTGCTCACAGCATAAATGATATAGTGTAAAAGTTTTAGGTTTTTTTGTTTTGTTTGTTAGAGATAATGTCTTATTATGATGCATCCTAGAGTTTAGGGATTGGATTGGGTTAGCTGGAAGTTGTTGAGAGATTTTCTCAACCTTTCCCTACAAGAATGAAATAAGTTGGATCTCACTACAACTATATATACCTGATGTATCTCTATTTATGATGTATCTCTGTTTAAGATTTACAATACAAATCTATTATTGTGTGTATCTCTGCTCTCATGAATTCTAAGTTTTTTTTTTTTTTTTTCAGCAATTATAATTGAAATTTTGTAAGGTAACTGTAGGGGCAATTTTATATTTCTCTGAAAAACTTCATACTTGGAATATGTAATCTCAACCAATAAAATCTACAATTCTAATTATCCTTCTACATTTTTCTGTTAAGATTTTGAACAAAAACTTATAATTTTAATTACTAAAATCTACAATTCCAATTATCCTTCTTCTAAATTTCTGAACAAAACTGTTCTAAAAACAAATTAGAGAAAATAATAACAATAATAAAAAAACTTGTAACTTTTAAACTGGGCTGAGCAAGATCAGCATCCCTGTCTTGATCGGACATCTCATTTGTTGTCAGATTCATCTATCATGGCCAATGCCCCTCCCAACAGGAGAAACATGGATGCTAGCGATAGGTGGATGATGAGATGGCTCCTCAGGCGGTCTACCTCATACACGTTAGAGGTTCTTCGTTACTGGAGGAGAGAAGTACAAGTAGAAATTATTCAAAACAGTGTATTTTTTTGCAAAGTTTTAGGTAAAAATTTAGGTGTATGGGATATGTTAAAATTTTAACGATATAATTTTATTATGCTATTGAGGTTTTAGAGGGTTTTAAACGCTACTTAAAAACTTTAAACAATTTTAACCTAGATTTTTTGCTTCATCAAATTAAAAAATAAAAATTTAACCATTACTGCCCCTACACATTAATTATACTTGGTAATAGTAATGTAATGACGCAACCAGTGGAGTCGACATGGATTGAGCAGTCCCATGAAGCTATATCAGTCATTATTGCTACTCAAGATTTCCTTGCATTTCTCCCTCCTGCACGCCTGACGTTCCTAGATTTTCAAGGGTTTCTCCTCCCTCTCTTCGTCGTTCACTCCTCTGTTCAAGCCTCACTTCTGCTTACTATTCTCCTACCCTCGGGTAAATCTGGACACGGATAGGTGCGCGTGTTGTCCATAATATAATCATTACCGTTACATTAAAAAAAAAACAATTTCATTCATAAACATTTTAGGAGATGAGATGATTATACAAATACTGTATATTTCAATTTGTTCTGTCAAAACCAAAACCCTTTAATAATATAATCTTGATAATATAATTTTTACGTTATAAGATGAGATTTTATGGTTTGAACGGCAGAAGCTGCGATGCCCGCCTTTACCTGCCCTCTCTTGGGAAAAGGCCTAGCTGCCCTTTCGCCTCTGTAACGCTTTCCTTCCATGAACATACATTCCGATGCAGCGCTGGCCATTCTGTGAAATGAAGATTGAGAAATTGATGTGGAAAACAAATATAAACTGATCGTTACGCAGGAAGTTATGGATGTTTGATCGATAGAAATGTGCACAACATATGTAAAAGCGTGTGCATATTTATAGCAATGCGCAATGCCAAGCTTATGATGGGGTAGCCGTGGATAAATTATATTTAAGATGCAGACATGTGATTGAATACTTTCTGTATACTTTTTCAATTGCTTTGACAGCTTTCCGCTGTTCACAGATTCCCCGACATATACAGTACTATTGCGCAATACATAGGGAGGCCGAAACATGGACAACCTGGTTGACAGATATATTATTGAATTTAAACAATGTCATTGGACACCCACGTGAAACTTGTCGACCAAAATTTGTCACCCAATTAGTCGTGGACTAATTTTAAAGTGATGATCAATTAGAACCAGGAGAGTTCCAATTTATACGATCAGATGGACAGAGGATCACATGAGCTGTTTGGAATAAAATATTCACAATCACGCAGATGGATGTGGTTCTGTCATAATTTTATTAAAAAAATTCAATATCGATAAGGTTAAGATTCGTCTCTTCTGATATGTGAAGGGAGGAGGTAAGTTGTATGTCTGTTAAGAAGACGAACATGCATGCATGGATGATTTAGATTCTAGAGAGTCGTTGTTTACGTGGATTGAAAATTTGAATGGACTTAAAATTGTTTGAAAATCCTTTGAAGCATAACATTTTACCGTTCACATAAGTTGTATCATGATAAAATTTTAAAATTATCCACCATACAAACTTTTTTTTCATATGTAATTTATTTTTTATTTTTTCTAATTTAGAACCAAAAATAAAACCGAATTTCTTTTATTTTTCCTATTTTTTTTTTCATATGTAAAATTTCTATTGTTTTCTATTATTTTTTCTAACATGCTGACTGTCCAATGAAATAAGACTCACGCGTCAAGTTATAGAGTTAATTCAGAGTCAGCGCTGCACAGATTCTCATGATTACCAATACACCCAATGTACAATTTAATAAACACGAGCACCCACACTCAACGACAATCAATAACATATTTTTTTCGTATACCAGCACCCACTCTCAACGACAGTCAATAACATATTTTTTTAGTATTACCACTGCACAGATTCTCATGATTATCAATGCACTTGTACACTCACACAACGACAGTAAACAAGATATATTTTTGTAGCGAATATATTTTGTAGGTAAATATAAAGTGTCGAGGACAAAGAACAATAATCAGAAGTTAAATTTTAAAATGTCGAGGAACAAAGTAAAAAGGGCTATGAAACAGAACAGAGTCAAGATGAAACATATATGGAGTAGCAAGCCAACGAAGAAGCTCCATCTATATCACTATCTAAGATCAAGAAAGGTCAAGATGAAATTGTTAATTTGTAAGCCTAGTTAAGACTGAGACCAGCAAGCATGTTATGTTCTGCTCAGTTATGTTTGGTAGAAAATCCATTTCTCCATTAAGGGGGAGTGTTGGAATAATGTAGAAATTAGGATGCTTAGTTAAGATTTACGTAACTAAGTTGTTGTGTGTCTTTCATGTTTAGGTTTACATTAGTTTCAGATCCACATTTATAGGAGATCTGTTCAAGTGTGTTTCATGCACCTTGTGCTATATATATGTAATTGATTTACATTAATAAACAATTAAGTGGTGAGCTCTGTTCACGGGTTCTGTAAATACATCCATTTTATCATGGTATCAGAGCGGGTTGTCTGGGTGTGACTCCGTCATGGGAGTGCCCAAGATCTTGAGAAAGGGAATCCGACGAGGTTGTATCAGCCGAGCAAGAGACCGTGTGAAACTGTTCCAGAGGATCAACAACGCAGCCTTCCAGAATAAGATTTGATAGTGAGACGATGAAATGGGAATACTTGTAATTGACTCTGTATCGTCCTCCTTTGGTTGCCCAGTCGGAATCGTCCCATACGGTGGCATACACAGACATGGGCTTCGACGGATAGTGCACGGCCATCGTCGTTGTTCTCGAAATTTCTCTTATAAGGACATTGTCGAGAAAGAATGGTGTGCATTTGTCCATCCAGAGAATGGTGTACTAATGAAAGTCTTCGATGGGGTCGAACCAGAGCGTGTAGCGTTCCTCGCGTCCAAAGGCCGTGCTCTCGTTACCATATACGTTGGTCTGGATTCTCCATTCTTTGCCTCAGATATTGCCTAAGAATTCAAAGTCCAACTCGTCGTGGGTGCCCTGGAAGATATCCCCATTTGAAGTATAGAACGCAACCACAACGCCTGTAGTGTAGTCGTCTGGGACCTTAATCGAAGTGCTAAATCGTTATGTTCTGGTTGAGTTTTATGCGTCGTGGTGCGGCCATTGCCAACGCTTGGTTCCGGATTATGCTGCGGTTGCGACTGAGTTGAAGGGGGAAGTCATGATGGCTAAAGTGAAAGCCAAGTGAACCATACCTATAAGGTGTTTTCAGTGAGAAAGATAAGAGAGCTCGGTGGATTGGTTGAAGGCCGCGGAATGGTGAAGGAAGGTGTTGATCTTCTGCGGAGTCGGCCTGCTGTTGGAGAGAAGAAAGCCGTCGACTGAAAGAAAGTTCTCAATCCCGACGGATCTAGTGCCTGGGCCATCATTTTATCATGGTGGGAAGCAGTTAGCAAGATCGTTGCGTAAAGGAATTCGCTGTTGTTGAAAGTTTCCAGCAAAGAATTGTCCGTGAAGTGAGACATGAGGTTCCTGCGTGAGGTGTAAAAGAAAGTTGCCACCGTGTATTGTGGTCACCATAAGTGTTTCCACCGTTGCAAACTGAAGGATCCCAACGATAGAGAGTGCCACTATGGTGGAGTGTTGTCGACTGTTCTTTTTCCGTGAAAAAAAAGCTGAGGGGCCATGATTGGTACACAATTGACAACTGCTGCAGAATTTGTGAAGGGAAGAGTTGTTAGTGCATAAGAAAAGCTATCATGGGCCGGAAAATGAGGCTTAAACAATTCCAGAGAGAACTCAACCAGATGGGGAGAAAGATTCAAAGAGCAAAGGAAATATATTTTGCAAGTAAATATAAAGTGTCTTCAGCAGTAGCAGAGGAACACATACCTGATGAAGACCAGGATCAGATTGTGGATCTGGAGCAGATTGATGAAGATGAAGAAATCAATGCAATATTGAAAAGGTTAATGCCAGTTTTACCATCATTTTCAGGTAAAAATTTTGATCATTGGAAAATGAAAATGGAAGGTTTACTTGGATCAATAGATTTATGGGAACTTGTTCAAAATAGTTATGAAGATCCTACTGAGAAGAGAAGAGATAAATTAATATTATATCTTGTTAGTTCAACATTGAATAATAACATTATGTCTTCTCTGTTATATGAATTTGGTGAAATAGAGAATGCAAAAATGTTTTGGGATAATCTAGAGATGAAGTTTAGTGTGAGGGGGAGCAAGATAGCTAAAGAAAAAATTAATCACATCACTGCTGTTGAAAATGGTGAGTGTATTGACAATGTTATAACTAAAATAAAGACTGGAAATGATTGCATTGAAATCGCAATGATTGATGATGAAAGTGTGTATGTAGCTGATTGTGATAATGAGAATGAAAACCTTGTGGAGGAAGATCTCTTTGAAGGAGAGACATATGAATTCAGATTTGATGAAGACAATTCATTTAATGAAGAGTGGTCAAAATTGATGCATGAGAAACATCTTATTGATGAGTTGTTGCTTGGTGAGAAGAATGGTCCACTTGCATACACAAATCAAGTGGAAGACAACTTTATTGTTGCACTGAAGGAAGAGAAGGAAGATAAAGAGGAGAAAAATAAAAAAGCTCTCTTAAAAGAGCAAAATGAAATGAGCAAAAATTGTATTGATACTCTAATGAATGTTTTTGAGTGTGCAGGGTTTACTAAGGAAGAATGTGATGTGAAACACTTAGGTGAAGTGCCAGATAAGTTTGATGAAGAATTAGAATTTATTGAGGAATGGATTCAAAAGCCATATTATGATGAATGCAAAGAAACATTAGATTATGATGAGGATTGTATGGACACTGAAGAAGAAGAAGATTGCATTACAGATATAGAAATTGAGTCAGTTTTTATAAAGTGGAGTCCTGAAGAAATAAAGTATTACTATGAGCTAATGTTGCAAGAGTCCGTTGAGCAAGACATTGTTGATTGTATCCAGAAATGGGAGCAACATATTTATGTGGAGTTGGAAGCATTTGCGAACGTTAAAGAGAAATGTTCTCAAGAAAATGCAGAAGTGTTGAAGACAAAGAGCAATAATCAGAAGTCAAATTCCAAAATGCCGAGGAACAAAGTAAAAAGGGCTATGAAGCAGAACAGAGTCAAGATGAAACATATATGGAGTAGCAAGCCAAGGAAGAAGCTCCATCTACATCACTATCTAAGATCAAGAAAGGTCAAGATGAAATTGTTAATTTGTAAGCCTAGCTGAGACTGAGACCAAGCATGTTATGTTCTGCTATGTTATGTTTGGTAGAAAATCCATTTTTCCATTAAAAGGAGTGTTGGAATAATGTAGAAACTAGGATGCTTAGTTAAGATTTACTTAACTAAGTTGTTGTGTGTCTTTCATGTTTAGGTTTACATTAGTTTGAAATCCACATTTATAGGAGATCTGTTCAAATCTGTTTCATGCACCTTGTGCTATATATATATAATTGTTTTACATTAATAAACAATTAAGTGGTGAGCTGTGCTCACGGGTTCTATAAATACATCCATTTTATCACTCTCAACGACAATCAATAACATATTTTTTCGTATTACCTCTACACAGATTCTCAAGATTATCAATGCACTCGCACTCGCACACGCACACAACGACAGTAAACAAGATATATTTTTGTGGAGAAATAAGTAGCGATTAGATATGTATACAACATATATAACAGCGTGTGCATATTTATAAAATGCCAAAGCTTATCCGGTAGCTGTTAATATATATTTCAGATGAATACATGCGATAAATGCTTCTGTATTCTATTAATACTTTTTCCATTGCTTTGACAGATTTTGGCTGTGCACAAATTCCACGACATATACAATACTTTTGTGAAATACTTAGTCAGGTACGCTGAAACATGACAACCTACTTGAGAGACATAATAAAATTGAATTTAAACAATGTCATTGCCTCCCAGTATGTGGTTGTGTTTTAAAGTGATCAAATTTAAACAATGTCATTGGACCTTCAGGTGAATTTGCCTCCCAGTGTGTGGTTTTCTTTTAAAGTGATAATTATAACGAGGAGAGATGTGATTTATATATGTTCTCTAGAAACTGAAACTCAGACGGACAGATGATCACGTGAGCTGTCTGGTTTAAAATATCCGTCTAATACTACAGTTGGGCTCTTGTTATATCAATATTTTGTGAAATACATTATTGTTGATAAATTTGGGACTCTGATATACGAATACTCCATCTCTTTCGTGTCTTAATATTATAGGAGACGAGATGGAGACATGCATGCATGGAGTAGTGGACGCGTCGCTCTGTAGAGGGACTCGGGAAGTGAGTACTTGATAAATATTTATTTAGTCGTTATATATTGAAAATTTTGAAATCCGCATGTCATTTATGGAGTAAGTATTTATCTTTATTGGCTGGTATGATGGGTTATTTATGTTATTGAGTAGAATAATAGGGTGTTGTTTAACTATTTTATGAAATGATTTATTTTAGTTGGTAGATTTTTTGTTGTTTAAAATTCATTTTTGAATGAAGAAATGGATTCAGCATGCCCACATAAATAATCACTCAAATATGGGGATCTGACATTTTTTAGCTGATTTAAGGCAAAGGTCCCTGGAAAATATTGCCGAAAAAGAGTAATTTCGTAAAACTTTTAGAGTTCAAGTGTCAAAGAAATTAGCCCTGGATCCAGAGGTGCCAAGCCTTTGGCCCTCTGTAGGAAAAAAAAAGTGTCAAAGAAATCATAATTATTAAGGGTACTCTCTATTAATAGTTGTGTATTCACAATAAAAATTAACAAAAACACATAACGCCTTCCCGAAGTTATGGGAGCTTCACAACTGGTTGGGAACGTCCCCAATTGGTTGGGAACTCTGGAGCTTCTTGGGAGCTTAAACATCAAATAAATGAGAGCTTGGGAACTAGTTTCCTAAAAGAAGAGCTTTCAATTAGAATTACATTATATTAAAAAGTAAATATATTTATTCCATTATTATAAATACATAATTTCTTACAAATTTTTTCATTATATTTCTTCAAAATATCATTATAAACTAAGACTAAACTAAACCTAAATATTATTTCCAAAATTAGTTAAGTAAAAAAAGTTAATAATACTCACTTTATAGTTGTGGATATGAAAAACTTTTAATGCATGTATGTTTTCCTTCAAGCTCAAACTAAACATGAAAGTCTAATAAATCAATACCCTATCCACTACAAACATTTGGTCCACTATATAGTTGATGTCAACCAATCATATCATTGACTTTTATTGTATTTTCATATTAGAAGAATAGTACTATTTTGTTTTTTCCAATAAAAAAAGAATAATGCTTCAAATTTACAAAGATGGTTAAAGTTTATATATGTAAAGTTTAATTTTAAAAAGATGTTAAAATTGTATATATGTATTTTCAATTTTGTTTCTCGTTTTCTAATGAAATATTTATGGATATTAAAGTTTTAGTATTTTGCTAAATATATTTATACAATTATTAGCACAAATCAAATTAATAATTTCAATATTGTAGTTGTTGCACTAGGAGAAACATTGTCCTCCATTGGACGGTAGGGGTGTAGATAGATTGAAAAAGTGTCTCGTAAATGGAAGAAAATATGTAAAAAAGAGGTCTCAAGTGAGATATCGAACCCGTGTCAAGAACTGTGAGTTACCAATTTCCCCAATACAAAAAATATTTTTTACCCGTGTCAATATCTCTATACATTGTAATCTATAAAATATTTTTTAGATTTCTTTAATCTATATTATTGCACGTTTCACGTTCTCAATGTTTCACTTTCCACCTTTCCAACGTTCCTACTTTTCAGAAACTCCTGCAACATAGCATAATACATAATATTTAAATATGTGACAAAAATAAATATAAAACATCATGGGTGTTTTTAAAAAGAAATATGTCATAAAAAAATTTCCTTGATGGGTAGGAGTGCCCTCAAATTTATACCACAACAACATTAGTTGGGACTTCACATATATTGGAGATAAACAATTGTGAGTTTACACATTAGTTATGGATAAGTCTAAACTTTCTAGGTTTTTTACTGTTTTTTTTGCAACCATAATCAAATTTTGATTATACAATTGTTGTTAGTGAAATCACAATTTTCCATTACCTAAATTATATTTTTTAATATATAAATAGATCCATCACCCAAAAACTTATAGATCATTAACATTATGTAATCTTAATTATTAAAATTTACAATTCCAATTATCCTTCTAAATTTATTAAATTTTTTTTTAACAAAACTAAATTAAAATAAATATATATATTAAAAATCACATTAATAAAAAACATCATACCACCACTCACTACAACTACAATATTAATATAAATAGTACCATAATTAATTTTTGTTCACGTAAGAACTCATTAAACATGAAAGTATTACAAAGTCCAATCTTCCTTGTTCATGTGCCTAAGCCCCTTTGTATAACTATAAACAAACGCCTATGGTTAGAATATAGAAATCCACTTTGAGGGGGATTTTGGTTGAAATTTTAAATGGCTATAGTTGTACGATTGCAATTTTGTCACTAAATTTTAAAAATGTGTTATAGTATTTTAATCTTTTAACAATAAATTAAAAATTTATGGTTTATATTAAGATAAGAATTTAATTTATATATAATTTAGAAAATAATTTATAATAATAAAAAAATCTATTTTATATTTTACATTTTTAATTGATTAAAATTATCAAAATTTGAATTTGAATTTTGAAAAATATAATTTGAATTTGAATTTTGAAAAACAAATTGATAAAAAAAAATAAACTAGTTAGTTAATTTTTTTAATTATAATAGGAAAATTTATTATAAAGAGACATAAGTTTATTTTTATGAGATATTATTGGGTCTTAAACCATTAATCTATTTTCTTACATGTTTTAACTTAAAAAATATTGTTGGTCTTAAACCATTAACCTATTTTCTTACATGTTTTAACTTAAGAGATATTGTTGGTTTTAAACCATTAACCTATTTCCTTACATGCTTTAACTAATTTATAAATAACTCCAACAAATAATTAACCAATATAATATTTTGAAAAAAGAAACATTTTGCGGTGGACCAACTCTTATCTCACAACTAGTCTCATCAACCATTTATTGCCCATTCATATCTACCATGAGATTTAGTGATCACTGTGAGGTAATTAGGTGACCTAATCTCTCATGCAGCTTTGACAACATTACAAAAGGATGTTGGTTGTATAACAATTATGACTCTTTGGTGGTTTAGTTAAGATCTATTTAATCACTGGAGGATTTTTTTTTTTCTATTTTATGAGAAAAGGTTTTTTTCCATTTTATGAGTGAGGGATTTTTTTTCCCATTTTATGAGTGGGGGATTTTTTTTCCCATTTTATGTCACTTCCTTTAATAAACAAACGAAGTTGTAGATCAACAAGTCCCTGCCTAAAAGATAGAGAAGAATGTTGTTTAGATTGTTAATGCGTGTATCCCTGACATATATTGTATTATAAAAAATAATTAACATTTTCATTGTAATGCCCTTCTATGTTAAAGTCTAAGTCTTCTCTGTTATTTTGTTATCTGTGCTTTGGAGAATTAGTTGATTGTACATTTATGTTTTTCTTTGAACACTTATATTGAAAACTTCTAAAAGAATTTCCTCCAACTTTAGAGAAGGAACGAAATATAAAAAACTTTTGCAAAGGAGTACTATGAAGCTACCAATAGTTCAATTGCAATTTCATTGAAGAACCCTTAATTAGGGACACTTGGGACACTTTAAACTAGCTGATAATTTAAACTAATTTATGTATGAAATTGTTCCTTCATACACCATTTTAGTAAGATTGAATTGAAACAAGAGTTAGTAGCATTCCTCCTCGAAGACCCTTATTACCACTTTACCTCGTCTTATAAGAAATTAGCTAAAGCAAGCAAACTAATTAAGTAAAACTTTGCCCAAGATATCATAGTAGATTCAGGATATCATAGTAGATTAAGGGCGATTTTACAGTGCTGCTGAATTAAATTAAATGATAGGTAAGGGTAATTGAAAAGGCCAAAGTAAATCATTAATTTAAAATGATAGGTAAGGGTAATTGAAAAGGCCAAATTAAACTAGAATAATGTTTGCAAATATAGAATCCAAGGGCAAGTTAGCAGGAAATTATGCGGGAGTGTTACCTCGGGATTGACAATAGATTCAAAGTAGACCAACTTCCATAATTAATGAAACATTTCCAATTGGTCTAATTGGAAGTTGTCATCGATTTCCTATTTTAACAAGACATTGCCAACTTGCCTCTCCACTATATGCATGCCCACTACATTGCATCAAGAAGAATTTCTAACAACCAGCCAAATGCATGGCCACTATGTTGCGCCAAGACACATTGCATGAATCAACTAAAGGCTCGGATCGATAATTTGAGGGATCAATGGAAAATGGTACTATAGTGGACAACCCAACCAATACCAGCGATAAGCCATCCACCCACACTTATTAATAATCGTTCAAGCCCTATTTCTTGATAATTGTTCAAGACCTCGATAAGATCGGTCCCCACTCAATGGTTAGGATAAACAGGGTTTGGTTTATATTAGGCCAAAAAACATACTTGAAGGGTGTAATGTTCCTAACTTGGCTAGTCTAGGAAACGCTGCTAATGTGTGTGCAGGATCAAAGGTTTACAGCATATAAATGATCATACAAATAATAAACGCGACAAAGGACTGTAAAGTTTGTATTATGATATCTCTGTGGATTACAAAATGGCCGAATGCGGCTGAATAACTGGCAATACTCGACTAGATAACCATACAAAGGATCTTAGCTGGAATATAAATAAGCAACTACGGCTGAATAAAATAACAACGCTCTGCTAGATCAAAAGACAAAAGGATCTTAGCCGGAATACAAATAAGCAACTAAAGATAATACCCGAAATATGCGAGCACTGCGGAATCAATGAAGAATGATGGAAGACCTGGATGATCTTCCCGGTGACTAGGGTGTGTCTTTCAACACCGAAATTAGCCAACTGGTGTCTTCCTCCTGGAATACACTGAACTATCTCTCGTGGGATGCGCCTCTT
>SNQJ01S0040039.1:166361-187700 GCA_010110895.2 Picea sitchensis
ATCATTTACTCAATCACCCAAATCTAAAGTTCCAATAATTTTTTTATCAAATTTAATGAAAAAAAATATATATAAAAACTTCAAAAAAAAATACAACATTTAAACTAAACCTTTAAAATTTTTATTTTTTTATGGATTTGAACTTGTGACCTCTTAAGAGGAAACACATGTTCTTAATCATTAGGCCATGTTAATTATGTATATATTATTTTGACATGAGATGATTAGATAACAATTTCAGGTGAGAGAACTAGTGTTGATTATGTACCTTGTGGGAATCCATACACATGAAAGATTACCACTAACTTGTTTATAATTATGAGTTAAGATTGGAAAATATTCTCACTATATATAATTTGCACAACCAAAACATTTATCACAGAGTTTCAAAAGATGACGATCACTAATATTTCAGAGCAAAGTCTAGATAAACTTTTGAAAGGTTGGGTTAAGGCTTTTAGGCCACCCACATTACAGGATGCCATCAAGAATAAGGTATATTGTTTCTTGACTATGATTTTGATTTTGTTCAAGGTTCTCTGTGTAATATATATTTACCATATTTCATCCTTCTAAACTAGTGGAATGAGGCCATTGTAGAGTGAGGAGGTCAGTGAAACATAATTCTTGTGTATTAGCATTTGAATTTGACATTTGAGCTCCTTTTCAAGAAGAAAGGGTTTGTATAAAGGGCCACCACTGAGTAGAGTAGAGGGACACTCAATATTAGATCAATTTCATGCTTTACCTAGTAGTACACTAGTACTCCTATAGTTGAGGTGATTAATCTTTGTATTCTTTCACCAATTGATGTAAACATATCTATTACATAAAGATACTTTTTGTAGAGGCCTTCACTATTGTAATGATTTTCTTTACTCATTTTGATTAGACTATAAAGAGAATAAATTTTCCAATATGAGAGATTATCTTCCTCCATTATTTGGCATTGATTAAAGAGATTGTAGTAGAATGTGACTATCTTAAATACCTTGTAGAGTTGATCTTGAGAGAGAGTAGGGTATGTATACCTCCCTAAAAAATTATAACGTGAATAAAAATGGATCTTGGTTAGAACATTTACACATCAAAGAGTTTGATCCCTGTTGATACATGATAAATTATAAATTATCCACTCAATGAATGTTTCACAAATGACTTTGCAGTGTTAGTTACTCTAAACAAACCTTTGTTGTGTAAATAGTACCACTCAATTTTGCATCAATTAGCCATTTTCCTTGTTCATGGGATCTGGTGGTGTCAGGTATTTCTAAGGTGGGTTGCGAGACTTCATTAATTATCCTTTGCTTAATGCTAATAGATTGATTTGCTCACAACATAAATGATATAGTTTAAAAGTTTAAGGATTTTTTTAGTAGTTATAGTTGAAATTTTGTAAGATAAATGTGAGGGTAATTTTATATTGCTGTCAAAAACTCCATACTTGAAATATGTAATCTCAACTACTGAAATCTATAATTCTAATTATCTTTTATACAATACTTTTACATATTTAGGCATGCCGAAACATGACAACCTGGTTCACATATAATATTGAATTTAATGCACTCAATGAACAAATTCTCACTAGCACATATTCTCGCGATTATCAATGCACTCAATGAACAAATTAAGTTCACCATGATAAACACGAGCACTAACACACAACGACACTAAACAAATATATTTTTGTACTAAAACGGGTATCATAATTTATAATATGCGTCTAGAGGTATTGGCAGTAATAAATGAAGATTGAGAAATTGATGTGGAAAATAAATATGAGTAGAGATTAGATATGTATACAACATATATAACAACGTGTGGATATTTATAAAGTTGCCACAGCTTATCACCTAGCTGTCAATATATATTTCAGATGCAAACATGCGATAAATACCTCTGTATTCTATTAAAACTTTTTCCATTGCTTTGACAGCTTTTGGCTGTGCACAAATTCCACGACATATACAATACTTTTGTGAAATACTTAGTCAGGTAGGCTGAAACATGACAACCTGCTTGACTGACATAATAATATCGATTTTAAACAATGTCGTTGGACCTTCACGTGAATTTTCCTGCCAGTATGTGGTTGTCTTTTAAAGTGATCAAATTTAAACAATGTCATTGGACGTTCAGGTGAATTTTACCCCAGTCTGTGGTTGTCTTTTAAAGTGATAAATTATAACGAGGAGAGCTGCGATTTATATAAGTTCTCTATAAACTGACAGAGAGATGATCACGGGAGCTGTCTGGTTTAAAATATCCGTGTAATACTACAGTTGGGCACTTTTTATACCAATATTTTGTGAAATACATTATTGTTGATAAATTTAGGATTCGTCTTAATATTATAGCGGAAGAGATGGAGACATGCATGCATGGAGTAGTGGACGCGTCACTCTGTAGAGGGACTCGGGGGAGTGAGTACTGGTTAAATTTATTTATCTGTTTTTTATTTATTTAGTCGTTATATATTGAAAATTTTAAAATCCGCATGTCATATAGTGAGTAAGTCTTTACATGTATTGGGTGGTATGATAGATTATTTATGTTATTGACTGGAATAATAGTTTGTTGTGTTGGTTGGAAGTAGGTTGCCATATAAATATGTAAGAAATAATTATTTTTTGTTATTTAAAATTTATTTTTGAATGTAGAAATGGATTTAGTATGTTGAAAATTTAATGGAATATTTTGATTATACATAAATAATCATTCAAATATATGGATTTAATAATTTCTAGCAAAATTTCGAGTAAGGATCCCCTAAAAATATAACCCAATTAGCCCTATGGGATAACCCAATTGGTGGGTTCAATGCCTGTAACTTATTACTAGGAAAAGAAAATGTGTCAAAAAAATCATAATTATTAAGTGTATATTAATAGAGGTGTATTAATCATGGTTACTGTATTTACAATAAAAATTAACAAAATCACATAATACATAACATGGGTAGTTTTAAAAAAAAAATGATGTGATAAAAAAAAATCGAGGAGTGCCCTCAAATTTATACCACTGCAACATTGGTTACAACTTTAGTTAGGACTTCACATATATTGGAGATTGACAATTGTGAGTTTGCACATTAGCTATGGATAAGTCTAAACATCTAAACATTCTAGGTTTTTGACTTTTTATTAAAATTTGACTATGCAATTATTGGTGAAATGACAATTTTTCATTATCTAAATTATATTTTTTAATGTATAAATAGATCTATCGCCCTCAAAAATTTCTAAATATTAAAATTATGCAATCTCAATTATTGAAATCTATAATTTCAATAATCCTTCTAAATTTTTTAATTTTTTTTTTTTAAATAACTAGACTAAAATAGATATACATATCTTTCAATAATCCTTCTACACTTTTTAATTAAAAAAAAAATAAAAAATAACTAGACTAAAATAGATATACATATCAAAATCGCATTAATAAAAAATATCATACCACCACTCACTACAAATACCATATTAATATAAATGAGGTCATAATTAATTTTTGTTCACCTAATAGATAGGTGCAAGGGTTTGAATCATTTGTGTATACGCGTTCGTTTTCTATGTCAACGATATATTCATCATTTCCGTGGCTTATTATATTTATTAGACAATTCTACGGAACACCCGCCGTTCGTTCTCTGTGTCATTTCCGTCGAAAATGCGGCGACCCTATTAATCGAATGTTGAGGAAATGTATAAAGGATTCTTCTGTATGTTATGCATTTTCGCTGAAGTAAAGCAAAGATTCCTTCTTCCCATACATCAGTATCAGTATAAGAATAAACCAAATTAGGAAATGTTGTTTAAATTTTGTCTTCCCATTGACAGCGCCAACGTCCTCTATCTGCAACCTTAATGGCCAATTGGTAACTGGAATTAGGATAGTTGGTTCATTCCATTGAGTTTCACGTGTGGACAAAAAGCCAAAAGAATATATTAAATTTAGAATATTTTATCGGAAGTATATAGAGTGATATTATTAACACAGTCACTCAAAACCGTGGCTGATGAACACGGAAAGGTACGGATAGAAAATGAAACGCATAGCCAAAAAATGAAATGTACAATCAGAAAATGAGCATCTACAGTCAGCACAACCAGTGTGCTAAATCCAAAGTTTAATCATTTAAGCGTGGCAATCATATAGTGTTATAGTAATTTTTTAATATGATTAGGTAAATATTAAAAGGTAAACAAGTTAATGGATGCATTCAAAAATACAAGTAAGTCGCATTCATTGATTTGGGAGAACGACTAAGAATACACCAGCATCTTCAATTGTTAGCCATCAGATTAAAATTTTAAATTAAAAGGTGATTAATTGTACTCATTGTCAATAGGTGATTATGATTAATATTGTGAGGTACAATGTCACAAACAATATTGATGCGAGCATTCTCTTTTGGTGGTCTAATTAAAGGCATGGTGAGAGGTCTCTTGGTGTAACTAAACTCTTGGTGAGAGGTATGAAAACTATTCGAAACTTTTGTAGACAAAATAAAAACTTGAATTTGTTCTGAAATTCTTTGGTTCTTTCCACAGTTACATTAAAACTGAATTTATCACCTTATCATAAAGTTTAAACACATTTAAAACAAAATTTAACAACTTAGTATAAAAGCTGGAACGTTTTGGCTGTTTTGAAGGTTATTTTTAAGGATGCAAATTTTATTTCTCAACCACTAGAATGATGAAGTACAAAT
Source organism: Picea sitchensis (assembly GCA_010110895.2). Taxonomy (NCBI): domain Eukaryota; kingdom Viridiplantae; phylum Streptophyta; class Pinopsida; order Pinales; family Pinaceae; genus Picea; species Picea sitchensis. Next base: position 171,076 of record SNQJ01S0040039.1, read on the forward strand.
GTTCAAATTGCATTATGTTTGTGTGTTTGGTGGGTTTTGAATCCATGTATGGCATCAACATGTTTTATTTATAATAACATCAACATAATCTGTTTACAATGGTTTCAGTGTGGTTTAGGTCAAACTTGATTAACCAATTTGTCCCTTTTCTAATTAGTTAACTTGATGAATAATGATTTCAGTATGGTTCAGGGAATTGTGCAAACTGCATGGTAATGGACTTGGGCGCTACCGTTTCCCTCTAATGGGATGCTGAAACCTACGATGCCATTCGTTTCATCCTCTTCCATCTCACACCGAGCGTAGGATGATTTGTTTCATCCTCTACCATCTCACACAAGCTCAGAGTCTGTGTCCAGCAATAAATTTCTAGTCCATTTGCATCAGGCCGTTTGCCCCCAATAGAGACAACTTTGTATGCAGTTTCAGATCGTTGGTTATTATTTTCATCGATACAAATAAGGGGCCGGAATTTCGATGGAAATTCATGTATAAGGATTGCAGAGCTTGCGAGAGATTCTGTGATAGAAATTGATTCCTCTGACAAAGATGAGTATTGACACACATTGTTTGCAGTGGATACCCATGAAAGAGAAAATCATGCTACTAGCACAATTATCAATAATCTGGTCGATGAAGGGCGTAGGGTAATTGTCTTTCGGACAAGCCTTATTGAGATCCCTATAATCAATGTAGACACGAATGGTCCCTTGATTCTTAGTGACTGGAACAACATTTGAAACCCATTCTGTCAAGGGGACAGGATAAATGAAGCCAGATTTCAATAATTTCTCAACTTTTTCCTTAATATCCTCGGTTTTGTTGGGATGAACCAGGTGAAGTTTTTGTCAAACAAGTTTAACACCTGGGTAAGTTTTAATTTCATGCACAATGATCGATGGATCGATCCCCGACATTTCTTCGTAGCTCCAGGCGAAGACATTGCATAATTCTTTGAATAAAGAGGTATAAGAAACCACTTCCTCAGGCGAACAATTAGCACCGAGATTAATATTTTCCATGACACCTTCCTTGATCGAAATATCAATAACGACCATAGAAGAAATATTTCCTAAATTCCCCTTAGAAATAGTATCCTACGTAAGTATAGGAGATTGTGGAAAGTCGACAACATCAGGGGGGAAGATAGAGTGTATATCTTCCTAGATTTCTTCAAGAGGTGGAAGAAAAAAAGAACGATGATGTTTATCATCCCAAGGTACTTCGTCAATGCTAAGCATTTCCATAATAGATTTGTCGAAAGGAACAATTTGGGAAATGCCGTCAAAAGCAGAGGACAAGGAATTCAACCATGATGGCATCAAGTAGGTGTCGGGTGCCAATAGATGTTGGTCATCTGAGGAGGTAGAGGCCGATTGAATAGTAGTGCATGAATCCTTGGTTGGAATAAGTGGCATGGTGTCACCTATTGCATTGAACTCTAAAGGACTAGGTACAATCCAAGGATCAGATGATTCCAAAGACTAATAAGTCGTAGTCGAAATCATATTAACTGTGGAAATATGATGCGTGGTAGGAGGGAGTGGTGCAGAGAAGGTATCCATAAGGGTGAAATTTTTTAACAATCCTACACCAACACTTTCATATGTGATCTTTTGATCTTGGTAGCGGGAGCGGGAGCATCAGGTGTACATAAATCTAATTGATCGATAGTGACAATTTTTCCTTGATGAGGAAATTGTACACATCGAAACACCGATGAAGAAATGCCAGTCATAGCATAAAAGCAACTTCTTCCTAGTAACAAGTTGTAATTGAGGGGAGCATCGACCACCTCGATGTCAACAGAGATGGTTTTTCTGTCCAACTGAATGGTTAAGGACTGTAAGAGTCCGTGAAGATGAAAACCTTGCCCATCGAATGCGTGCAACATCGTAGGGGATTTTTTAAGTGCGGGTGATTTTAAGCCTTTCCAACAAGATAAATACATGACATAAGTAGAGGCTCCCTCATCCAAGATAGTATGGTGAATTTGTTAATTGTGAACAACAACATCAATTTGAAAAGCAAGTTGGTGGGAGAGTCGAGACTTAAAATTGTCCAGGTTAAATGTGATATTGTTGGATGAATTAGGATCAAAAGTGCCAATATCAACCAAGAGTGTTCTGCATTGACTTGGGCAGTGTTGTAGAACTTCCAACACAGACATAGCACACGGTGCTTGAGCCAAATATTCAATAATGTTGTAGTTTTGGGCAGCACACGAACTAGGATTAAAAATAGATTTACGGATGGTGCTCTTGGGAGGGCGTAATATAGAGTCAAATGTAGGTTTCTCTATCTGAAGTGATCCAGAGAGAGGACTAATGGAGGATGGTGATGGATCCGGTAAATTACCGTTAGTGACCCTTTTTTTTCAGGTTTAGATGGCGTGTCATATGTCGTAGATTGAGTGGTTAGATCAATCCCATTGAACATATAAATATGGGCACTTGTCGAGGCTTCATCATGAGGAGGGTGGCTAGAATTGCCCCCTGGAAAGGGGGTTTGAGCAACCATGGATTGCTGCTGAGAAAAAGGCTATGTTAACACAACGGGTTGGGAATTACCTTTGAAACGTTTTTCCACTTCATCGTGATGTGGAAAATCTCGGGTGTAATGATCGTCATCACAAATAAGATATGGGATTTTGTGGTTTCCACAATGGTTTTTTTTTGGTAGCAGGCACTGGAGTTTAAGTTTTGGGTTGTTCATTATTATTATTCTTTTTGGGGTTTATATTTTGTCTTGTTCTTACCTCCATATTGTTGTTAAGGGGCAGACTGAACTGCATTCACCTTAGAGACTTGAGTTTGGGGGGAGGTAGAGGAGAGTGAGGTCAAAATGGGAGTGGGTGCCGAAGCAGATTGATTTGTTGTTCCAGTTGATTGGGAAAAAAGTTGGGCTTTGACGGAGCCAATAACTCCATCCGCACGAGATGAGGATGAAGGTTTGGATGGATTGATAGTGGAACGGGTAGCATTTGGGATCAACTCATACAAAGTACCAGATTGTGAATAAACCAAATCTAAGTACTGACCCCGAGCAATGGCTTCTTCCTCGGTGACTACGCCACCCATAGAGACATCACGAGAAATCAGGGGTAAAAGTGATTTTGTAAACCATTCTGCCAATAATTGGTCAGGAATGATTACTTTGATCAACCTTCGTTGTTGTCTCCACTCATGAATATGATCAGAGATATGTACGGAGTTAGCCTCACGAAGGGAGGTCAAGAGTTCGTTACCCGTCTCATATCGAATGGGTAGTTGAAAGTGCGTGAGAAAGGACATGGAAAAGGAGTTGAAATCTTGGAAAGAACCACGTGGAAGTTCAATATACCACTTGGTTGCAGAGCTCGTAAGTGTTCACTAGAAAAGATGTAAAAGTATAGAATCGTCCATTAAGGAGTTTGATGAACACCATAAATGGAAAGTCATCACATGGTTACTAAGATCTTCTCCAGGTTTACCATCAAATTTTGGAATATCGAAAGGTAATTTAGCAGGAATCGCTGGCCAAAATGGATAATGTAATATAGGATCATTGGCCAATTGAGACAAGTCTAGGAGATCTATAGTCACAAGAAACATTAGTTGCCGGTTAACCTGGGGGTGATAATGGTGTGGAATAAGGACACCAGTAGGGCCGTAGACTAGGTTTGGTGGATAATTGTATCCAGTAGGTCCTCCTCTATATGGTTGTTGTTGACCAGGATAAATAGGATTCGATAATGGTTGAGAAACATGTGCAAGTGGAGGATAACCTAATGGGTTTTGAGGATTATAAGTCAGATGATTTTTTTTCCCATAGGGGGTAAACATTTTTTCCATGAGGAGGATACACATTAGTTCCATGAGAAAAAGAAGGTTGTTGTTGTCCTTGAGGATGTTGTCCCCCAGAGAATTTTGGATTCCCTGGGAAAGGAATGTTCCAAGGATTTGGTGTTACAGATGCATTTTTTCAGTATAATGGATGATGGAATCTAGTCTGAGGTTTCCCCGCAAGATGAGGTTGTTTCCCAATTTGAGGTTGACCCCCAAATTGAGGTTGCCCCCAAGCGTGAGGTTGAGTGCCTAGAGGGATCTAGAAACCAGAAGTGAACGACTGACCAATGCTTCCAACTAGATTATAGTCACCAAGTGTATATCATCCAAATAAAAGTGTAGGTATAGAACAAAAAACAAATCTATATCCAGGAGGAACAAAAAGTCCAGAAACTCTGGGTGTAACCTGGGCAGTGTTGGAAACAGAAGGATTCAAAGCTCTATACCCAGGGGGAAGTGACAAATCAGGTCTAGATGAAAATGGTGTACCAATGGGAGCTTGGTTAACCACCACATTCCCGGTGGGAATAGTCATAGCGTGAGGTAACATAGTAGAATGGGACATCTGGAGAGAAAAAGTCGAACTAGGACCAACTGACTGTGTGTCTGGACCAATAGACTATGTGTGTGGACCAACTAAGTGTGTGACTGGACCAATAGTTGTACCAGAAAAATGATATAAAGGTATTGTGTAGGTAACATACATGTGGGGAAATTGTGATATGACATGTATATCAACACCTGCCCCTGAGCCATAAAGGTCATGCACCATGCGAGGCCAGCTTCTAAATATGTCGGTAGTCCAAAGGGGATCCCTGACTCCAAGACTTGAATGGGGTCTGGTCGGCATATCGGAAGTGTCAACAACAAGATCTTTTGATGAATTCATCAGGAGAATACATCTGTTGTACCCACGAGGTATGCGAAAAGCCTCTAGAGAATCAGAAATACGTCGAAAATTTTCTAAAGAGACAGTTCTTTCTATTTGTGGATTTATAGTGTCCTGGACCTCGCTCTATTGCGGTAAACCCTTCGATGAATTAGGAGGAAAAGGTTGGTAACCCTCCAGATATTTCGGGGGTAGTCCTTGCATCCTACATGAATGACATGGAGGGTCAATGTTGACCGAACCAAATATTTTACGAAAAAAATCTATGGCCAACTAAAGAAAAGAAACAACATACACTAATCAAATCTAGGAATCAAACCAGGCAAACAAAATCTTCTCTCGATGAATGTACTAGTTGGTGATGAAATCCAATGTCACGTGACCAAGTCAAGAAGGGGATAGGATATGAGCCGGTGGAACAGTTATGATGGCGACATGCTTAAGAGACTTACGCCTTGGTGTAAGCTTCCACACATTAATTGTGGTTTTGCCCTCCAAGGAGCCTGAGTGAGTTTGACCACTGTCTGTTCCAGGTACAAAAAAGACTTCCATTCAGAGTCACCTTGTGTAAACACCCTAAAGATTATGGCTACTAAGGAAACCAACTCGCAGTCAACCCCTGGGAGGGTACAGTCGACAATCCAGTCTGAACGTATGGGCAAGATAACAAGTCTAAAATCCTTTGAGAGAACATAGGACAAGTGGATCGCTAGAACTTTAGAGGACCCTGAACGGATTCGTAATTCACGAAGCACTGAGACCAAATGAAGACAGTTGAACCTCAAGAAGAAACCCCAATATATGATCTAACTACTACGAATGATTGAACCATGGAAGGATAGTCTCTTTAACTCTCCCAAACGCAACCTCGTGCGTAACCCCTATGTGAGAGGGGGATCCCATAAAGCTTATAGGAAAATTGGATTTTCTCTCCCTATCACAAGATACTATTGTTTGTTTTGAATTATTTGGAGAGTTGTACTCACAACCTTATCCAAAGCGCTAATCCTAGTCTAATGTTGGTGGAGGATTCACAAAAAAAAAGTTCTAGATCAATTTTAATTAGCGTTGATTTTGCAGCTGCTCTTTACTCATGGGTGTATGTGAGTGAAACTGATGATATTATGACTCAATTCCCAAAAAATGCATAAGAAATGATAAACAATATTTTCTTTCAATGAATGTCTATTTAAGGGAAGGAGAAAATTTTTATTTTCACTATCAAACACTCAGATGCAGTAACCTCATGTACTTGTTTCTCAATCAAGAATCCAATATAATGCTTAAATATTCAAAAATTCGTTCTAATATCCAAAAACCAATTGCGGAAAAATATCCTTATGTTTAGATGTGAATGATAATCAACTTGGTGTAAATCTTCCTATGTCAATAAAGCTTCAAGATCTGTGAGATTTAAGCAATCGAAAGAAAACTTCACATAAACAAAACACACTCTTGTTGTGATCAAACAAGAAACAAAAAGAAAACCAAATTTGCAAAAAATAAAACCAAAAATTCAAACAGGAGGAAATGCTCGGAAAAAAGACCTCAAAGATTAGAATAGAATATTGGATAAATCTTTGAATTTCCTTGCAACAACTTTCATTCGATAAGATAAATAAAAAAAGCAGTAGATCGACTGCAAATCTCAAAGAACAAGAGTGATTCAAAGTAAGGAAGAAAGATGTCAAAAATCCAAACAAAACATCATGAATTCCTAGAAATCAAAGGGTTGGAGGCTAAAACAAAGACACACTGATATGGTGATAACCCTAAGCAGATGAATCAACAAAAAACTACACTTAGAGATCAATTCCCAAAAGTTTTTTTAGCAGAAAAAGACCATCTCTCTGGTGTCAAGGGCACTAGAGCGTTGCACCACTCTGTGCGAGTCTGCAAGGGAGTGCTAGTGATCTGGTTGAAGAGGCAAGGGAGTGTTAGCCTCTGAGAAGAACATAAACTTGCCTAGAACTCAAAAAAATGTGAAAATCCAGAAATTCAGTGTGTATGGGATGAATCCAAGAGACAACAACACATCTAAGAATAAGAAACACGACATGAATATGATCTAAAGGTGATCAAAGGCTAAAAAAAGACCGACGACGGAAACCAAAACTAAAATCTTTGATACCCAGTGGAGTTGCCAATTTCTGTTACTGGAAAATCCTCCTGCGGACAGGTGGATTCCCTCTTGGACCCTAAATCTCTAAGATCAAGATAGAAAGGTGATAACTTTGGTCACTGACATCCCTTTAAACCTAGCTAAGATAATATATATAGAAGAGGAAGAATATGCACCCTTTTTACAATGTTTGTCCTTGCCCAATCCAAGTTGAGATCTGATCCTCAAGCTCTTCAACAAGTCCTGCAATCCAATCAAAGACAAATCATGCTTCCTATTCTACTACAATTGGTTTGAAACTAGATCTATCCATTAAATACAAGTTGATGTAGGTATACACAATCTTGAAGGAAGCAGGCAAAGCACATGTATTAATGAAAACTCAATAGAGATACTTACAGACCTTTGATGAAGCTGCATCAGCCTCTTCCAAATCTCCTTGTCCAACCCCTTTCTCAAATGATCCACAAACAAAATGAATATGCTTCACTGATTATCTCCCTTATGATATCATAAGTTTGATGCCTTCAAATATCTCTCCCTTTCACCATGAGGCGACCTCCTTATATAGGCTTGGAGAGGCCTAACCACCTTAGAGATTCTTGGGATAGGTTGAGGATATTTCTCCATCAGTTTTGGATCCTCCCTAAGATATAGCCTTGACCTCAAATTCGAATCAAACTAACTTTAGAGACAAGGGGGATCTTCCCATGATTTTATCAACAACATAACACTCCCCTAGAATGGTGCACAGAGCACTATAACACTCCCTGCTAATGGGTAGGGGAGCACTGCCCTTGAAAATTCATTTTTAAGTGGTCTTTCGCAAGGAAAAGACTTTGTACTCTTTGTCAAATGATTTCTCCTTCTTTAACCAGTCTCTGAGGGTGTCCTCAAGTGTTCCTTGTGATGTTGTTCAAGACACAACATAGGAAAGATGACAGTATGATGTTTACGACACCTACGTCCAAAATGAGACACTTGTAATGACGACAATAGGTCATCATTGAAGTGAGTAATTTTTATGTGTAACAAGGAGAGAGAGGTATATGTAGGATAGATAGTGGCACAGGTGGAGGGGAGAGAGAGAGGGATGGATGAGGACGGGGATAGAGAGAGTGTGTGAGAGTATGAGAGGGGGAGAGAGAAAGAAAATGAGGAGGGGTAGATACATAGAGAGAGGGGGGGGAGAGATAAAGACAAAGAGGAGTGATAGAGACAAAGTGTGGGAGGGATGAGAGGGAGAAAGAGAGGGGGGATAGAGAGAGAAATATTGAGAGGAAGGGAAGTAGAGAGGGAGACATAGAAGGGTGGTATAGAGAGAATGAGAGGAAGGGGGGGGAATATAGGGAGACAAAGAGGGGAAATAGAGAGAGAAAGAGGGGCAAGGAGAGTGAGACTGAGACTAACAAGGAGGAGAGAGGGAAAGGGTCGAATATAGTTGGAAGAAAGAGGGGAGTGAGGGACAAAGGATCAGAGAAGGAGAGCATGTGAGAGAGAGAGAGGAATGTCAAGGTAAGGTCTAGCTCTAGGTCTTTACATGCCTTGTGATGTCTAAATATCGCATGTCTAGGTCTTACCATATATAGGAGTGTGAGGGAGAGAGATGGAGACAGATAGGGGAGGTAGAGAGGGAGAGTCAGAGTGATATAGAGAGGGGGGTAGATGTAGGAGAGGGGGGAAAAAGATAGAGAAGGAAGGAAATGATTTTTAGGAGTGTGCACACGTTCCTAGAGTGCGTGTGCGCTTGTTTGAATTTAATTTTTTTGGATGGGATTGAGAAGGTGTATGCTGACTTGTTTGGCTCGAATTTAGGTCCGGGATGAAAAACTAGTGGTTTGGTATGCAAATTCATAAAAACCTCCATTTTTGTGAATACCCCTCTATAACTTTGTCATTGACGTTATTTTTTATAGGATAAACAATTCATTTGTTGATGAAATTATAGACATAGATAGAGTCAGCTATGCACAATTCAAATATACAATTTTTTTTTAAATTATCATACTTTACTATTTTTAATCTATTTTTGTCTTCACATATATCAAAATACTACAATACATACCTCTCTTATTTCTTCTATAACATTTTCTTGGCTTAACCATTTCTCAACTGAGTTATATTCCTCACTAGAGGAGACCGATACCTACGATCTAAAAACAATAAAAAAATGTGTTGATCATGTTAAGACCGTTTTAGCTTGCATGAACATAAGAAGTTGTAATTTTAGGCATATGTTGACTTTGATAATTTAAAAAAATATATAAAATTAATATTAAAAATTTCCAAAAAAAACATGGCACAAGAAAAACAGGTTCTCTACAGGTATAGAAATTTTTGGAACAAAATTTCATTGTTAATACAATCAACACCTGCACGAAAGAAAACATATAACTTATATTTTGTTGGAAAAATAACATATCACTGTTAGAAAAAAAAAACAAATTTGACCTAGTTATTCACAATTTCTATGAATAAAAGTTATATATTCAGAAACATAATTCAATTTACTACGTTTCATGTTCTTACACCATATTCAAATTCATTGTAAAAGTACATTGAATAATCCTTCCAAGTTAACAGATTGTTATTGACAATGTTTAAAATCCTTTTAAAGAACATAAATTTCATTGTCAGGATTTGAACCCATGTCTCTCAGGTGAGAGCTGAGTATCCTAACCAATTAGACTATAATGGAGTATACATTACGAAATGTGTGGACTCACTATGTTCCACATATTTTCCAAAAATAAAAGATCGAATATGTGAATGTCTTTTGTTACAGCGAGAGATTATAAGAGATGTAATAGTTGATACATATGATTCAAAGAAAAAGAACAAAGAGGTTCATGCTAAAATGTTTAAAAAATAGTGACATTTTTAGTGAGATTTATTCAAGTTAATGGATAATTTACTAAGTAATTTGATAGAGGAAGATTTGGTAATCTACTTGGCTCATTAAGTCGATTAGGGACAAGAACTTGAAGCAGTTTGAAAGAACACACATCGACCAACTCGAAAGAAAGGTCCTTCACACCAATTATAAATATTTCACTTTGGGATAATTTATAGTAATAATAATGTGGCCAACTTGAAAGAGTGATCATTGCGACACTCATTTAAATATCACAAGATTTTAATCATTTAAATAATGGTGTTTTTTTAGATATGTTATATTGTTTGCATGTAGATTGTGCATTCATGCATGAGATATTAGTTGTAGCATGTGGACTATGTATTAATTCATGAATGTTAGCTATGTTTTAGGGTAACACTCATGCTTTTGTATCAAGGATCTCTACTCTGACCTTTTGTAGTCAAATAAACCCCATTCTTAAAAAATGGATGACTATATAGTAGACTAAATGGAGGGGTGAGAGTACTATAACACCAAGCCCTTGAACTGAAGGTTATATTATTAGAGTGGCATATCCCTATGTTGGGATGATGCACTTGTTTACTTATTTTTGGATTATCTTTGTGATTTGAAAACACATTTCCACCATCTTTCCATCCTAGGGGTAGAAATAAAAAGGAGTATTAAAAATTCCATGAAAAAATGGATACCTAGAATATTCAGTAGAATTGGGGGTTTTAAAAATTGTAAATATGTATTGGGAGGGGGTTAAAAAAGGATTTTGGGGGGGATTTTTCAATATATAGTGAAATTAAGGGTATTATTTAATATCCCATGAACCAATGTTCTATGTCACAAGTTTATCAAGTCCCATGGTTGAAGGTATGTGGACTTTTTTTGATAATGGTAATTTTACAAGTTGCTTTGCATAAATTGAAAATTTTTGAGGTTGATGTGGATGATTGTTTCCTTTCCAAGAATATAATGCTTCCGTTACCAATATAACCTTTGACAATGGAATACATCTCCTTGTCATTGGTGGATTATCTACAAATCATATTAGAGAGTGTATTTCCATGATAGAGGTGAGTTAGCATTGATCTATCGACATACTTTAAGGAATGTGTATCAATTTTTAATTGTTGTTGTGGATCTAAAAGAATAAGGGTTGACATAGAGAAGAAAAAACACCTTTAGCTCCTTGAATGATTTATGTTGTGTCTTAGTAGACATAAACTTAGCTTTGGCTCCCCTCTTGGTCACCTCACTCAGGGGCCAAGCAATATGAGATAGCCCCAACATGTACCTACAATGAAAGTTGGCAAAGACCAAGAAGAGAAAAATTCCATTAGTGTCTTTGAGGATGGTGAATCATGGATGAATTGGATATTGATTGGATCCACATGCACTTCACACATATCCACAATATATATCCTATTATTTAACTCTCTACAAGTTGAATTTGTACATATCTAGGTTGGAACATATCTTGTTTTCCCATAAGCTACTCAACACTTGTTGAATGTGTATCAACACTCTTCCTGGATTTTGTTAAAGATGAGGATATCAACCAGGTATATGACCAAAAACATATTGGTAAATCATTGTAGAATGTCATCCACCATTCTAAAGATGAATTTTGTTGGCACATTAGTCATGGTGAAGGGCATGATTAACTAGTTGAAAGACCTTCTTGTGGATTGAAGGTTTCATTCACACATTGGTTGGCTCAATTGACACTTGGTGATATCCTAACCTGTGATAAATCTTTTAAAAACCTTGGCCCCTTTGAGTTGATTATGTAGATCATTAATTGTGGATATGGTATATTGTTTCTTGACTATGATTTTGTTCAAAATTCTATGTAATATATATTTACCATGTCTCATCCTTCTAAACTAGCAGAATCAGGCAATGGTAGAGTGAGGAGGTCAGTCAAACATTATTCTTGTGTATTAGCATTTGGATTTGACATTTGAGTTCCTTTTCCAGAAGAAAGCGTTTGTATAAAAAGCCACTGAGTAGAGGGACACCCAATGTCATATCAATTGCATGCTTTACCTAATAGTACAAGTTAGTAATCCTATAATTGAGGTGATTGTATCTTTGTATTCTTCCAATTTTATCTCCACTGATGCCTAGCGAGCAATGGTAGCTAGCCGGTAGCAACAGCAGTTTTATTGATCGATACCAATTGATGTAATCATCTCTATTACATAGAGAGACTTTTTGTAGAGGCCTTGACTATTGTAATGCTTTTCTTTACTCCTTTTGACTAGACTATAACGAGAATAAATTTTCCAATATGAGAGATTATCTTTCTTCACTACTTGGCAGTGATTAAAGATATTGTAGTAGTATTCTTTTAAAGAAACACATTGTTTAAAGAAATTTAAACAATGTCATTGGAATTTGCCTCCCAGTGTGTGGTTTTCTTTTAAAGTGATAATTATAACGAGGAGAGATGCGATTTATATATGTTCTCTAGAAACTGAAACTCAGACGGACAGATGATCACGTGAGCTGTCTGGTTTAAAATATCCGTCTAATACTACAGTTGGTCTCTTGTTATATCAATATTTTGTGAAATACATTATTGTTGATAAATTAGGATTCTGATCTATGATACTCCATCTCTTTCGTGTCTTAATATTATAGGAGAAGAGATGGAGACATGCATGCATGGAGTAGTGGACGCGTCGCTCTGTAGAGGGACTCGGGAAGTGAGTATTTGATAAATAGTTATTTAGTCATTATATATTGAAAATTTCAAAATTCGCATGTCATTTATGGAGTAAGTTTTTATTTTTATTGGTAGATTTTTTGTTGTTTAAAATTTATTTTTGAGTGGAGAAATGGATTCAACATGCATTCGGATTATACATAAATAATCATTCAAATCTGGGGATCTAACAATTTCTAGTTGGTTTAGGGCAAAGGTCCCTCGAAAAGAGTAGTGGGAGCTTCACAACTGGTTGGGAACGTCCCCAATTGGTTGGGAACTCTCGAACTTCTTGGAAGCTTCAACATCAAAGAAATGGAAGCTTCAGAACCAATTTCTTAAAAGAAGAGCTTTAAATTAGAATTATATTATATTAAAAAGTAAATATATTTATTCCATTATTATAAATACAAAATTTCTTACAAATATTTTCATTATATTTCTTCAAAATATCACTATAAACTAAGACTAAACTAAACCTAAATATTATTCCCAAAATTAGTTAAGTAAAAAAAGTTAATAATACTCACTTTATAGTTGTGGATATGAAAAACTTTTAATGCATGTATGTTTTCCTTCAAGCTTAAACTAAACATGAAATTCTAATAAATCAATACCCTATCCACTACAAACATTTGCTCCACTATGTAGTTGATGTCAACCAACCATATCATTGACTTTTATTGTATTTTCATATTAGAAGAATAATACTATTTTGTTTTTTCAAATAAAAAAAGAATAATGCTTCAAATTTACAAAAATGGTTAAAGTTTATATATGTAAAGTTTAATTTTAAAAAGATGTTAAAATTGTATATATGTATTTTCAATTTTGTTTCTCATTTTCTAATGAAATATTTATGGGTATGAAAGTTTTATTATTGTGCTAAATATATTTATACAATTATTAGCACAAATCAAATTAATAATTTCAATATTGTAGTTGTTGCACTAGGAGAAATATTTTTTAGGTTTTTTTAATCTATATTATTGGACGTTCCATGTTTCCAACGTTCTCACTTTTCAGAAACTCCTGCAACATAGCATAATACATAATATTTAGACATGTGACAAAAATAAATATAAAACATCATAGGTGTTTTTAAAAAGAAATATGTCCTAAAAAAATTTCCTTGATGGATAGGAGTGCCCTCAAATTTACACCACAACAATATTAGTTACAACATTAGTTAGGACTTCACATATATTGGAGATAAACAATTGTGAGTTTGCACATTAGTTATGGATAAGTCTAAACTTGCTAAGTTTTTGACTTTTTTTTTATAATTATAATCAAAATTTGACTATACAATTGTTGTTAGTGAAATAACAATTTTATATTACCTAAATTGTATTTTTTAATATATATAAATAGATCCATCACTCAAAAACTTATAAAACATTAAAATTATATAATCTCAATTATTAAAATTTACAATTTCAATTATCCTTCTAAATTTATTAAGAAAAATTTAGACAAAACTAAATTAAAATAAATATATATATATTAAAATTCACATTAATAAAAAACATCATACTACCACTCACTAGAACTACAATATTAATATAAATAATACCATAATTAATTTTTGTTCACGTAAGAACTCATTAAAAACGAAAGTATTACAAAGTCCAATCTTCCTTGTTCATGTGCCTAAGCCCCTTAGTATAACTATAATCAAACATTAAAAACGAAAGTATTACAAAGTCCAATCTTCCTTGTTCATGTGCCTAAGCCCCTTAGTATAACTATAATCAAAAGCCTATGGTTAGAATATAGAAATTCACTTTGAGGGGGATTTCGGTTGAAATTTTAAATGGCTATAGTTGTACAATTGCAATTTTGACACTATATTTTAAAAATGTGTCATAATATTTTAGTTTTTTAATAATAAAATAAAAATTTATGGTTTATATTAAGATAATAATTTAACTTATAAATAATTTAGAAAATAATTTATAATAATAAAAAAAATTATTTTATATTTTATATTTTTAATTGATTAAAATTATTAAAATTTGAATTTGAATTTTGAAAAATATAATTTGAATTTGAATTTTGAAAAACAAATTGATAAAAAAAGATAAACTAATTAGTTATTTTTTTTTAATTATAATAGAAAAATCTATCATAATAAGATATAAGTTTACTTATAAATTTATTTTTACTAGATATTATTGGGTCTTAAACCATTAACCTATTTTCTTACATGTTTTAACTTAAGAAGTATTGTTGATATTAAATCATTAACCTATTTTCTTACATGTTTTAACTTAGGAAATATTGTTGGTTTTAAACCATTAACCTATTTCCTTACATGCTTTAACTAATTTATAAATAACTCCAACAAATAATTAACCAATATAATATTTTGAAAAAAGAAACATTTTGTCGTGGACCAACTCCTATCTCACAACTAGTCTCATCAATCATTTATTGCCCATTCATATCTACCATGAGATTTCTTGATCAATGTGAGGTAATTAGGTGACCTAATCTCTCATGCAGCGTTGACAACATTACAAAAGGATGTTGGTTGTATAACAATTATGACTCTTTGGTGGTTTAGTTAAGATCTATTTAATCAGTAAAGAAATTTTTTTCTATTTTATGAGCGAAGATTTTTTTCCATTTTATGAATGAGAGATTTGTTTTTCCATTTTATATAACTTCCTTTAATAAATAAAGAAAGTTGTAGAGCAACAAGTCCCTACCTAAAAGATAGAAAAAATTATTATTTAAATTGTTAATGAGTATACCCCTCACATATACTGTATTATAAAAAATAATTAACATTTTCATTGTAATGCCCTTCCATGTTAAAGTCTAAATCTTCTCTGTTAGTTTTTTATCCGTGATTTGGAGAATTTGTTGATTGTACATTTATGTTCTTCTTTGAACACTTATATTGAAAACTTCTAAAAGAATCTCCTCCAGACCTTTAGAGAAGGAACAGAATCTAAAGATCTTTTGAACTAATTTATGTATGAAATTGTTCCTTCATACACTATTTTAGTCAGATTGAATTGAAACAAGAATTAGTAGCATTCCTCCTCGAAGACCCTTATTACCACTTTACCTCGTCTTATAACAAATTAGCTAAAGCAAGCAAACTAATTAAGTAAAACTTTGCCCAGGATATCATAGTAGATTAAGGGCGATTTTACAGTGCCGCTGAATTAAATTAAATAATAGGTAAGGGTAATTGAAAAGGCCAAAGTAAATCATTAATTTAAAATGATAGGTAAGGGTAATTGAAAAGGGCAAATTAAACTATAATAATGTTTGCAGATATAGAATCCAAGGGCAAGTTAGCAGGAAATTATGCGGGAGTGTTACCTCGGGATTGACAAGAGATTCAAAGTAAACCAACTTCCATACATAATTAATGAAACATTGCCAATTGGTCTAATTGGAAGTTGTCATTGATTTCCTATTTTAACAAGACATTGCCAACTAGCATCTCCACTATATGCATGCCCACTAAGTTGCATCAAGAGACATTTCTAACAACCAGCCAAATGCATGGCTAAAATGTAAGCTCCTTTCTTCCTTGTCACCACGTTTCTTATCATTTTTAATCCCATTGCATTTGCTTTATTTTTCAATTATATCAATTTTCTGGTATATTCTTTTTCAAATAATTTTTTATATTTTAGATATTTTTTTAAGATGATTTAATATATATATATATAAATATAGTTAATTAGAAATATATATGTAATTTGAAAGGGCAATATTTTTAACCATTAGTTAAAAAACCACAATCTAAAAATATTTAAGTTTTCAAAATCATTCCACTCACACCTTAAATTAACATATACAAGTAACTCTCATCTACAAAGAAATGTTTAATTAAATCCACATGACTTAAAAAATATTTTTGAAAAGAGTTGAAACTAACTTTAAAGGAAGAGTTTATTTCTGTGTGTTTAAAGTCTTTGTTGAAGTATTGACGCACACAGTTCCGTCAAGAGTTTTTATCAACGGTTACTCTAATTTTCAGAACTTATAGCTTTGACAAAGGCACAGCCTGGCAATTTTTTTGAAGATCCCATGCAAAACCAATTACAAATGGATTTTCCTTTTAAGTGTAGTTTGTAATGATATATTATAAATGGATTCTCTTTTTAAGTGTAGTGTAGTTTGTAATGATATTTACAAATACTTAGTTTGTAATGATATATGAAGTTCATATTTTCTAAAAA
>SNQJ01S0040039.1:194269-224714 GCA_010110895.2 Picea sitchensis
GTACATCTCTACTTGCAAATACTTTGTGAGTAGCAGGATCAAACAATTTGTATGCTTTAAATTCATAACAGTACCCAATAAAAATACATTTAGTGGCTTTAGCATCCAATTTCCTCCTATTCTCCTTTGGAATATGTGCAAAAGCCTTACACCCAAATACTTTCAAATTATTAACTACGGGTTTGGAACCATACAAGGCTTCGAAAGGAGTAACATTATCAAGACACCTTGTTGGAATTCTATTCTTTAAATAAACTACAGTATTTATGGCTTCAACCCAAAATGCATTTGAGAGATTCTTACCTTTCATCATACTGCGTGCACACTCTACCAGAGTTCTGTTTTTCCTTTCAGCGACTCTGTTTTGTTGTGGAGTGTGAGGTACTGTAAACTGTTGTACTATTTCATTATCTTTGCAATATTTGTTGAAGTCCCCTGATTTACATTCCCCCCCTTGATCTGAACGGAGAATTTTGATGGATTTTCCTGTCTTCTTTTCCACCATGGTTCTGAATTCCTTAAAGTACTCGAAAACATCACTTTTTCGTCTAAGGAAGTAAACCCATGTGTATCTCGTACAATCATCAATAAATAACAGAAAGTAAAATGCACCTCCTAAAGACCTAGTCTGCATAGGCCCACAAACATCAGTATGCACAAGATCTAACACATCTCTCTTTTTCTTATCAGGATTAGAGGGGAATTCATATCTGTGCATCTTTCCTAATGCACATCCATCACAAGCAACTTTCTCATTCTTTAACATGGGAAGTCCTTCAACCATATTCTTTTTCTGTAATAACAATAAATCAGGATGATTGATGTGTCCATACCTTTGATGCCAAAGAATCTCTGTTGGCATAGTGGAAGAAGTCAGTGCATGATGTGCTTTGCTGGTAACATCAAGTTTGTATAGACCTCCTACTCTGACACCTATTGCAACAGTTCGGAAGTGGTCCAACAGATCCTTCACTATGCAATAATTCTTGAAGAATTCAACCTTCAAGTTATGATTTGTAATGGTGGACACAGAGATCAAATTTTTCTTTATTCTTGGCACATACACCACATTGCGAATGTGACGAACAATACCATTCGGCAATGTCACAGGAATGTATCCATATCCCTTGATCTGATGAGTGCGGTCATCTCCAAGATATATGCTGGCACCATTCTATGTTTCTTTAAAATTAGCATACCAATTTTTATTACAAGTCATATGTACTGATGCTCTGGAATCCACAAACCAAGCATCAGAATCATCCGTTTCAGCAGATAAAGTAGCGTTAGACACAAACAGCCTAAGATCCCGTGAGTCAAAATTCGGGGGTTCATCAATATCATCACTAGCAATAAATAATCTGTGATATTGATTTGAAGATTTTTCTGCATAATGACCTGAATGTGTTCTAGGTTTATTCCTAGCCTCATCACTTTTCTTCTTATGACAGTCTTTAACCATATGTCCAGGTCAACCACAATAAAAACAACTCTTTGAATCATTCCTATCAGATTGCATACCTTGATTTGGAGATTGTCTTCTCTGCGATGAACTGCCTCTCTGCCATGAACCGCCTCTCTGCCATGAACTACCTCCTCTGCCTCTTACTCCTGATCTCCCTCTCGCAGATTTATTATTTGACCACAATGCCAAATCTTTATTCTGAGGCTTCAGATTCCCGCGCCTCTCTTCCTCTTACAGCAAAATACCTGTCAATTCTTCAAATGTAGGAGGTTTCTCCCTTGCTACAAGACCTGATATGAACATATGATAATCTTCTAGCATACCATTTAAGGTAATAGTCACTAGATCAGTATTGGAAACAGTTTCCCCTATATTTACTAGCTTGTCTTTCACCCCTTTAATGCGACCCAAAAATGAACTAACAGATTCATTTCCATCCATCTTAACGCCTAGCAATTTAGTTTTCAGGAACAAAATGCGATTTGTGTTGCTAGTTTCATACAAAGTTTTAAGAGTTGTCCATGTTTCAGCAGAAGTTGTAGCATCTCTAATATGTGGAATTATGATATCTTTAGCTGACATGCACAACAATACCTTTGCCTTGTTTTCGTGCTTCTCCCAGTCTTGGATCTGTGTTGCTGTCACACCTGCAGCCGCAACAGGTTTCAGTTCAGTTCCATTCACAATGTTCCAGACACCATAGCCCTCCATGAGCGTCTGCATCTTGAATTTTCAGTTAAAGAAGTTCGAGCCATCTAACTTGTTGGCTTTGTTGAGATAGGTCTCTGCCAGCAGATTCGCCATCGCTGCAATTTAGTCTCTGCAAGAAAATCACCAAGGATATGCAACTTTTTGTCGAGTGTTGAGCAGTCCGTCGCTCTGCCTTTCGAATCCACTGATCCAACTATATTTCTATTTTCAACTTAAATCATGCATGCATCCACCTTAATATCCAAAATCTCCACTTTTTAAAGTTTATACTTCAAAAAATGAAACCCACTTTGAATAAAAAAAAATCACTTTTAATAAACTTTAAGAAAACCACTTTGAATAAAAAATAAATACACTTTTAATAAAAAATTTAAGTGAACACCTTCACCATTTGCTTAATAAATCGTGGCACCTTAAGTGAGAACCTTCATTTAATACTCTAAACCTCACTCACTAAGAATAAAGGTTTTTAAAAAAAAAACTCCACGCATGTGAATTTTACTCACACTTCAAAACTCCACTCATGCATGCAAACTACCTCCACGCTCATGCATGCAAATCCCCTTAAACTCACGCAACAAAGTTTCTCACGCATGGAAATTAACAATTAAACTCACGCAGCCGCTCACGCATGCAAATCCGCAATTAAACTCACGCAACAAAGTTTCTCACGGATCCTCTTTCCACAAGTCCACGCGACCTCCTCTGATCCTCGTGGCCCTCACAATTTTCTTTAAAACTCACGCTATACCTCATGCAAATCGAAGCTTCTCCCGCTATAAACTTATTCCGCAACTCACGACTTACTTGACTGCGGGGATTTCGCAGTTCTCACACCTCACGATTTATTGGACTGCGGGGAGTTCGCAGCTCTCGAGTACTCCGACTGCGGGAATGTCCAAATATTTCTGCACTGTAACGCTATTTTGGCCTGCAAGAATTTTTCTGTTTTCTATGCGCGTGAAGGCCGAGTAGTATGCCCGCGCACCCTACCAGAGTAGGGACCTACAAACTTCAAGAATTTTCGCACTTCTCCCCGTGGCTCTGATACCAAGATAAAATATACGAGCAAAACAACACGGTGATGCTACGCTCACTTCTTTATATTTAAATGAAGATGGATTACATCCTTATATAGGAAAAGACTCTACTGAGTCGGCTACATGCAAACCAAAGACAACTAGACTCTTAACTAAGAACTGACTCTTAACACGCCTACAACTGACTCTCACAACTGAAGCTTATAACTGGCGCTTTCTCCATTATTTCCAAGTCAATCCTCTTTCGATTGTTAGAAATTAAAAATAAAATTCTTACTCACCAATGGTATTGATATCATACGAAGCTCCTCCATGGTATTGATATCAGACGAAGCTCCTCCATTGTAAATATTTTGCATGGTGACTTGTTCACTCATGTTGTTAGTTCATTCTTCAACATTTGGGAAGCTCCTTTCTTCCTTGTCACCATGTTTCTTAACATTTTTAATCCCATTGCATTTGCTTTATTTTTCAATTATATCAATTTTCTAGTATATTCTTTTCCAAATAATTTTTTGTATTTCAAAATTTTCAGATATTTTTTCTAAGATGATTTCACCTGAGTATATATATATGAAATGTATATGTAATTTGAAGGGGAAATATTTTTAACCATTAGTTGAAAAACCACAATCTAGAAATATTTAAGTTGTCAAAATCATTCCACTCACATCTTAAATTGACATATACAACTAAAGTTTTAATTAAATCCACATGATTTAAAAATATTTTTTAAAAGAGTTGAAACTAACTTTAAAGGAAGAGTTTATTTCTGTGTGTTTAAAGTCTTTGTTGAAGTACTGGCGCACACAGTTTCGTCCATAGTTTTTATCAACGGTTACTCTAATTTTCAGAACTTATAGCTTTGACAAAGGCACAGCCTTGCAATTTTTTGAAGATCCCATGCCAAACCAATTACAAATATATTTTCCTATTAAGTGTAGTTTGTAATGATATATTATAAATGGATTCTCTTTTTAAGTGTAGTGTAGTTTGTAATGATATATTATAAATGGATTCTCTTTTTAAGTGTAGTGTAGTTTGTAATGATATTTACAAATAGATTTTCATTTAAGTGTAGTTTGTAATATAAGTGTAGTTTGTAATGATGTATGAATTTCATGTTGTTAAAAAATAACTTTTAAATTTTTGAATTTTTTTTTTTCTTATATTTATAAGTTATAAATTTTATTATTATTTAAATTTATTTAAATGAAAATTGAATACTTTCAAAATCACAAGACACAAATTGCTAAATTTATTTGGTTAGAAACAATCATTTTATTTATAAATAAATGAAATATTAAAAATCCAATTATAATTTTTGTAAATAAAATGTATACATTAATTTTCTTTAAAATGAGTAGGTATTTCTAAAAAATTTAGAACTAAGTATGTAGTTCATTATCTTTACCTAAATTTTAAAGTATATGAAATACTAAAGTGTAATGTTCATAATTTTTTTATTACATACTAGTATGAGTCCAATGTAATTTTAGATAAATGTTATTTTTATTGTAAAGTGAAATTTTCAAAATAGATATGAGTTTAATCATTTAAAATTGAGAAACTTATCAATTTTCCATTTTTTTTTTTCCAAAAAACAATTAAGTGTTACCCACTTTTGTATTTCATCCATTTACACCTAACATTAGTGCATCATATCCAAAATATTTATTATTCTACATTAGCTAAAAAAGTTGGCTTGTGATCTTGATGTCATTTTATCTAAAAAAATATGTTGTCCCGTACCCATTTCACATGTTTTCTCAATAATTAATTACTATTCCACATTTTTTTTTTAACAACTATCCCACATTAGTTGAGATCCAAAATACCATGATCCTTATCCTTATGTCAATGAAGACAACCAAAAAGGTGATCCAATATACCAAGACCCTTATGTCAATAAGGACAACCACAAGGTTGGTGCATAGAATCTTATGCCAATCCAATATACCATGAACCTTATGCCAATATGAAAAACCACAAGGGTGGTGCATAATAATAGCCACAAGGTAGTGGAACTAAGCCATGTTCACACCCAATATATCATGATAATATATAATGATCCTTATGCTAATGAGGGAAGGACAACCACAAAGATGGTGTAATGGTTCATAATACCTAAAAATGAAAATGACCCACTAACCACCTATAAGAGATACATAGAAACCATTACCCCTTGAGATGTCCACTAAAATATGATATATACAATCCTTTACCCCTTTAAGACACCCATTAAAAAGATTCATAATAACAACCAAAAACCTTACTCATTTTAGATGTCCATTAAAAAAAAAATCATATTAACTAAACCAATTAAAAAAAACTCTTTTAAATATCTTTTAAAAAATATTTTAAAATTTCAAACTACAAAAACATAATGATATATTTAATCTTTTTAAATATCCTATATTAATTTTCATTATTCTAAACTACATAAACCCATAAATTGTTTCTACCACACCTACACCTACACCCTTTCTCCTTTCTCTTTATTAAATAGAGATATACGCCTCCTCCCCTTCTCTCTATTAAATACTCATCTCTCTTAATAAAATGTCTAAGATATAACCAGCGTGAAAAGAGTCCCACTTCAATCGGTAAATAGGTTTAGAGACAAGTGATTAATAAGGATCATACTAGACTTTGACATTAACTTTGATTTTAAAGTGTCCACTATCTTTTACTTTGATTGTTTTTAAGAGTGAACGGTGCATCTATGTGACTTTGAATTTTTTTTATGATAAATAAACCAAGTTGAGGGCAGCTGTGAATTGGAAAACGGAGGGTTATTAATATTTTATTTTTCAAATTTTATTGTTTTATAAAAGGCTAAGGTTTTAGCATGGATACATATGCTTTTCCTGGTATGATGATGGCATTTTATTTTTCATATCGCTTGTTCTTCATGTAAAATAAACAGATTATATCATTGATTCACACAAAATTAACTCCGCTATCAATTCACAAATCACTATCAATTTAAGTCAAACCAATAGCATATTCCCAGCAAACACACTCAAACTCCTTTATTCAGGAAAGCCTGGATAGATTTTTAGAGAGTGAAGTGCGCAATCATACTCAATTTCCTTCATTCCTGGAAAACCTTGATAGACATTTATCGTGTAAAGTGTTTTGGAGGGGGCTTTAAAACGAGTCAGACGATGTAATTACTATGTTTACATGAACTTCACCATCGCTTTGTATATATATATATATATAAAACAAGAAAAATAAATTCCTCTGTTTGAACAGACTATTTAATTCAAAATAAATTTCTGCAAATACCACTGTGCCCATTAGGGCTGAAAGTAACTGAAATGAAATGACTATCGTTAAAAGTAATATATTATATTGACAAAATACGGTCCAACGGCAATATGTAGTATTGCGAAGACCAACACCTGCTCGCCAGTTTCTTCTTTACAAGCTAAGCGGTTTGATCCATATTCATTTGATCCATTTTGCAGAGACCTCGAAATGTTCATCCCCTGCCCTCATTTGATCCATTTACGAGAGTGGCCTTGCAATCATACTGCCTTTCTGTCTCTAGATCTCTAGATCCAAGGGACTCTCTGATCATGGTTACAGACTGGGAGTTGTGTATAGCATTTCAAGACGCCAAGAAAATTATATACCTCACTCAATCAAATCCATGAGCGCCCCACTTTTTGTGAAGGAGTGGAAGAGGGTGACTTCCGCAGTTGAAGCACAGAGATTATGCTTTGAATGGCAGAGGCTGCGATGCCCGCCTTTACCTGCCCTCTCTTGGGCAAAGGCCTAGCTGTCATTTTGCCTCTGCAACGCCTTCCTTCCATGAACATACATTCCGATGCAGCACTGGCCATTCTGGTAGCCAAACCTCTACTCTTCTAATTGCTCAAATGAAGATTGAGAAATCGCCGTGGAAAACAAATATAAACTTGAAGTTATGGATGTATTGATCGATTAGATATGTGCACAACTTCTGCATATTTATAGCAATGCCAATCTTGTGATGGAGTGGCCGCGGATATAATCAAATTTAATATTCAAACATGTGATGAATACCTTTATCAATTTGCATTCACAGCCATCAATTGCTTTGACAGCTTTCGGCTGTGCACAGATTCCCCGACATATTACAGTACTTCTGTGTATACTTAGGCAGGCCGAAACATGACAACCTGGTTGACAGAGACAATATTGAATTTAAACAATGTGGTGGACATTAACGTGAAACTTGTCACCCAATTAGTGGTGGACTAATTTTAAAGTGATGATCAATTGGAACAAGGAGCGTTCCAATTTATACGATCAGACGGACAGAGGATCACATGAGCTGTTTGGAATAAAATATTCACAATCACGCAGATGGATGTTGTTCTGTCATAATTTTATTAATGTTGTTCTGTCACAATCACGCAAATGCAGGAAACAGTTTTCTATAGAAACTTGAATGACAAAGCATTGGAGTTGTTTGGCCCCACCATTCTACACAGCAGAATGGCCAAGATAGAAAAAAGAAAGATGAATTGATAGACAACATGGTAAACTTGTTCGGAAATACGTTCAACAAGAAAGTGGTTACAAAGTTAGCCGACCAGAATTTAAAATATACCAGGGTCCAATATAGGGATTAATTGCAATTAGACCTCAAGCATGAGTGCCCTCCCATGGTTCCGGAGAAAGAGTGGAAGGCCCTGATAAAGGATTCAAAGATAAAGGATTCAAAGGAGAACTTATTTAAAAAACGAGGAAAATATCCACAGTTGGTCAAGCAAGATACAACACATGTAATATTATTAGTGAAATATGCTCATTTATGTTTTTCTTTCTTGTTTTAAGTAACAATTCTGATATCTATTTTTTTTCAAAAATTCCATATATAAGCTACCTGACACATCTAAAGAAACCAAGGCTAGAATGGAAAAGCACGGGCATCATAAACTATGCTAGGGCGGCTATGGAAAACTAAAAATTCGAATCGTAAGAATTAAATGATTAACCGTGGTTAATATTTATTTAACAGTAGCAAACAAATATTTGTTTTTGTTATTGGTAATTTTAATGGTGTTATGCATTGCAGTTAAATATGTTTGACCTGTTGCCACTTGCTACCACTTAGGAGGACCTAAAGCTTAGTTACAAGCACAGTTTTAAAAGTGTCATTAAATATAGGAAAATCTTGGGGCAGACTCCAATCTCCCCATCCACGCAGGTAGCATGCTTGTAAAGTTTATTCATATTTTATTATATCACCCTTAACTAAGTATTTATGTTTGTTTTCAAGCAATGCAACTGCAGCAATGAATCTAGTGGTATTCAGCAGACACCACGTCATACAAAGGTGCACATGCCCAATGATCTTTACTGTAATTGTAAATATTTATTTCATGACTTATACTTATATATAATCTTCTTTAAATGGAAGAACATGTAGCTCAAGAGGGTGAATTGAAATATTTACTGTAATTGTAAATATTTATTTCATGACTTATACTTATATATAATCTTCTTTAAATGGAAGAACATGTAGCTCAAGAGGGTGAATTGTGAGAGGAACTAAGTGGATAAGAAATTAACGCACCAACTATCACGGCTACACAGACAGGTAAAGAGAAATAGTGTAATGTTAATCAAAATAATGAATTAGTTATTTCAATTATATTTCAACATATCGATATGATCATTTTCGTTGTTGCAATTCACGCCCCTGCAGAGATGCCTCGATGCCCTTCTCATTCTCAACGATGTACCAGAAGTATGGTACATGAGTGCATGGAAACACAAACAATAGAAGGACAGGGCAAGAGAAATACATTCTCAAAGGATGATTATAATACCCCAATCGTCAATTTTTTTAATGTAAAAAAACATAAATCAAAGAAAAATTAGATGTATAAATTCATGACTTGTATTTGGATGTTTATCGATGTTTCTAGTATGAAACATTGTTTATATGAATTAAAACATTCTGCTTCAATGTTTATATGTTCATATGTTTTGATTACTATCCTAGTTATGCATGAATGTCTATATGTTTTCTATATAAACAAAATCATTTGTTGGGTATGGGGAATTGAGAGTGATCTGAGGAGGGGGAGGGGCTATATGAGCTTCCAGCTTCACGTGGTTAGCCATGTTCAGAAAAGAATAACCTATTCTCGAAATAAAGAGAAGCTCATTAAGGTATGCGGCCACTTAATTTTTTTCTAGAGTATTTTACATAACTAAATGCATGTTTATTTGCTTATATATTATTTACTCATATAAACAATTTGTCTTTTATGATTCATGCAGGTCTTGGTGATGGAAATGCATCTCGTGGAAAACTCTTATCAAGTTGTATGGGCTAATGGATCTGGCGAAAGCACAATGATAAGTTAATGTTTTTGACGTGTTTTTTAAAGTAGGATTTATACTAGTAAAAGTTCGCAATCCTCTAGAAATGATAGAATTGCATTTTTGGTAGACAAGCATCAATTGTTTTAACAAACTATGAATCACAAACTGCCGGAAAAACCTTTATTTGTATTCTTACATTGACCAATACAACTATAACAAACTTTTAGTACAAAATCTTAACCCCCCCCCCCCACACACACACATATGAACCCTAAGTAAACAAATGAGAGAAGAGAAAGGGAGAATATGTACTAATATGAGTGAATGAAGATTATAATATGAATAATGGAGTGGAGAGTGCACTCTATCCTAGTTGAATGATCCTTGCATCCAACATGTCTTGTGCCATATTTTCAATATCTCTCATTTGATCATAAGGGTGTCTATAGGGCCTTATGTTGGCAGAGATACTACATGGTGTGTTTATCTCTAAAGGAACATTTCCTACTTTAATTTGGGCTTCTATTCAATGAATATTAACAATAACTCCATTAACATGTTTTGAGGAGCTTCTCCATTTTATGTGAGCTAATCACTTGAATGGGTAGAGCCTTTAGGCCATCAATTCCGCATGGTTCATGGACATTGTACCCAATTATTTAAGCCATTGAACCCCCAAAAACACCCTTTCAATAACAATGGTGTAAATAGAAATTGATAATTTGTAATCTACTTAGTGTAATTTTGTGGCATGTTCCTCCATTTACAATCACCACTAAAGTTTATAAATGGGTGTGTAACACAATTCAGTTTGTATACCATATTTTTGTTAATAAAGGTGTGGGAACTACCTAAGTCGATAAGGACTATGATATTTTGGTTGTTGATGTATCCTACAATTTTAACGGTTTTAGGCATGTCGATATCTTCCAAAGAATTCATCAATATGGTGTAAAATTTTGTTTCACTATTTAATGAGCACTCAAACTATTATCACATATCCTATTGAGGTTCCTCGTCATCCTTGTCATTATTCTTGAGGTGAATACTATTTATTTGGAACATGTTTTCCACCAATACCATTTTTTATTACACCCAAAGCAAAATCCCTTAGCTCGTATCTCTTCCATTGCCTTTATCATGATTATGGTGTGCTTATACATTTTTGTGTTATTTAAAACATATCTATCATTACTTTAGGCCATGGATCCTATGAGATATTTATGTTTATATACATTATTAGATTCAATATAACAAGCTAACTTGATGGATTTGACCATAATAGTTGGGACCTATATTCTAATTTAAATGTTGGGTTACATCATTTAAGCCATGAAAGTAAAGTCCCTGTTAGAATCTAGATATGCACCTTTGTTTTTTAGGAACTAACTATTGCAAAAGTTGTAGATCCAAAGTTTTTTCTTCTATAAAATTGCATGAGAATGATGGGGTCCATTAAACCTTGATTTTGTCACGGTTTATGTTCATTAAAAGTTTAATCTCTCTATTGTTCCTTACTTCTAAATTAAATGGATATTTGTTGGACGATAAAGGCATCATCACATAATATTTTTGTTGAGAGTCAAACAATAGTATGGGTATGCACTCTTAAAGTATTCATGCTCCTTTCAAACCCATCTAGCATCCACGAAGATGATATTGAATATGGATGATGTAACCTATCGTCGTCAATAAGCCTAGAAAGTGTATGAGCTAGCTAATTGTTCGAGGTTTGTGCCTATTGGTTGGATGTCATTTGGTCATGTATGAGATAGCTACTTGTCTGAGGTCTGTACCTATTGGTTGGCAGGAATTCAGATGCATATGAGTTACAACTCTAAGTCCATTTTATATTACTAAGGTGTATTGTCATTTGTGAAGCCTAGCGTTCCAGCTACATACCTACCATTGAAGGGAAAAATAACTTATTAAAATTCATATCTTATTTATCCCTTTCATGTCATGAGTTTCTTATTGACTTGTTGGCTAGACAAACCCAAAACAATATTTGGAAGCTCAAAAGGGTCACAACTTAGAGCCTGAAAGGATCATCCAACAATCTCTTTCCATATGCCAAATCCTCAAGGCCAATCATACCAAATAAATATTTTTATCCCTACAAACCCATAATGGATTTCACCCTTTGTAATATCCTAACTTCAAAAATCTTCCCATAAACCCAACACCTTAGGATAAATTGTATTTCGTATATTTATTAGGTTCATATATATTAGAGGATTTCTCTCTTTATGTTGCCCCCAAATTTCTTAATCATCCCACATACCTAGCACTTAGTTCTTCATTAGATTTTATATTATTTTTAGGTCCATTAAGTTAGGAGGATTTGGTTCTCTATGCACCCTAGTACAAAATCTACCTATATAGTTGACTCATGACATTATAATTATTCCATATACTTTTGGGTCCATCAAGATAAATGGGGAAATTATTCATTGAAACTTCCCATGCTCTCATTCCCAAAATTGTCAAGAGTCCTTACATGTGGTTGAAGGGAATAAGATGTGGTTTGTGTAAAGGGGAACATGTAAATATTCCACATTGTAGGGAATTTTAGTTTCAAAAAGAATCAAATCCTTTTATGGGTACCTAGTACACAACACAAATGGAGAAGAAATGGAGGCTCTTTTATTGATTTTGTTTACTCATCATGATGTATTTGAATTGAGATCCTTGGAGAGCGTATTCATTGTCTTTGCATGACCTTTTTTGGTGGACATATTTGGAAGAGCAAGGCTAGCTTGGGATTCCTTGGGGCTTGAATCCCACAGGTTGGATACTAGGGCCCACACACCGGATGATGATGGCATGCCTTTGGAAGCCTAAGGGACACCTTGGAGGATCTCACCTATCTCCTACAATCCAAACAACTTTCCTTTGGAGGCCAAAACGTCACCTTTGAGGGCTTGACGTCACCCTAGGGATAGGTTTTGGTGGTGATTGAAGTCACTTGGCCTTTGGAGGCCTAGAGAACTCACATCCAACTCAACTAATTGACCTCTTGGAGGGATATGTGTGGAAATAGAAATATATAGTGGAGGAGTTAACTTGTTCAAGATTTCTTTTAATTCAAGCTTTCTCCCTTCATTTTATGCACCTTGATATAGAGTGGAGAGTTAACTTGTTCCCTTTGCAAGATTTATTTTAGTCTAAGAACCTATTGACCTGGAGTGGTGAACTGCTTAAGTGTAGAATCTTCAATTTTATCACCCCAAATTCATTACACTATCAGGAGGGGAGAGGGGTGTTCCACAACAACCCTGGTTCAATCGAGAGGCCATTGCATATTAACAATAAATTTGGTTTTATAAGGCATTTTTTGTTGTTGTGTCTATCAACTATAAGTTTTTTCTATCTAATAGATAGCCCATTGTCATAGTACACCATCCTCAATAAAAGACTCACAATATTTTTAGCTCATCCACTCTTTTGATTGCTTACTAGATTCACAAGATTTGACTTGCAAGTTTTGTTGAGATTATGTAAGCAATTTTCCTTTTCAACTTATGAGCATAAAACCCCAAGTCTAAGAATGGATCAACGAATATGTTAGCCTCTAAAAATATTCCCATGTCAAAAAAGCATTCACAGAATTCTTCAAAGATAACTGTGTTTTTTACCATGCATTTTATAAGTGTTATTTATTGATAATCATGTATTGTTTTCCCTTGAGAAAGCTTGTACTGCACATTCATCCATGTTGCATGGGGTTGATCATGTAGAGACCTTCCAATTACCATAAGAACAAGTAGTAACCCTTTGCGTTCTACTATTGCCTATAATGGAATTGTTTCTAATTTGTAGCATTTGATTTAATGAAGGAACAAGTAACTCTTTGACTATGTTTTAATTTGATATTTTTGTAATGGATTTGTGCTTAAATGCACAAAATCATAAAATGGACATAACATTTGGCTCTCTCAAAAATGATAAGCCAAGCTAGCTCTTTGTTGTAGTTGTGTATGTGCATCTTCATTGTCTTGAAAATTAGGTCTATGTCATCCAATCTTGTCCCACAATGTATCCAAAAGTCCCTTGAGCAAGGAGCACATGTTATTAACCTCTTTCTACTCGTGATAAATTTCGAAAATCATTGAATATCTAGTTAACTTAATTTGTAGATTGTCTTTTTTTTTGTTGAGTTTCAACAAGTAATGAAAATTGTCAAAAGTAATGATAGTATTCATGTCCAAAAATATATTATGGCTCTACAACATCGGAGAATTAAATCATAATTTCCATATTCCTTTGAATTAATTCGTAACTGCCATATGCCTTCTCACACTTTCCTAGGATTATTGGCTTTTCAATGTCATGCTTCCCTAAGTCTATCTTTCTTCAAGGTTCCTTCACTTTGCATTGTTTATAGTACGTTGTAACATTTGTTTTATGAAAGACAAGCATTGATGACCTTACAATGACACATTGTATCCATCCATATTTGCAAGGAACATGACTCGAGAGACTTCTAATTGTGCTTCAACTTAACAAATCAACCGTTCACTACAGAGATGATTTTAAGGATGGAAATTTATGTTAAAATGTAGAAACCTTGGCGAATCTTACTAATCCTTCATATGCCAACTATAAATGATTGGAGATATTTTTGTAAAAATATTCAAATTTCTAAGGATTTTATGTAGTTTTTATAAAATTTCGGCGATTTTTAAGGTAAAATCATTTTATCCTATAGAATTTGGGCGAATCATTTTTAAAATAGCGAATCTCATTTTTGGAAAAACCATGGAAAATTAGCCCACGAGCAAAATTTAGCCCCTAAAACCATCCCTCACATGTCATTGTGTGTCACCAAATAGAAGTATCGTGCTACTTCATAAAGATTTCTTGAACTTGTTGCATATATGAAGATGGTTTTAATATCTTTTAATGCTTTGAACTTTAGATATAGGTGCATTGAACTTTTCGTATTTATGCCCTTGTCTTATTACTACATGACCATTACCTAGATTTTGAACCTTTTGGACATTGTTGCAACTCTTGCTCTAATACTAGCGCAATCAAATTGGTTGATTGTAACATATATGGGTTCTACCTATGTGCCCATGTCTCAATAGCTTGACAAGAAAACATATATTAGGCCCATTAATTCTCTCCTAACCTTGGCATTATAAAAAGAAGGGTTATCTTTGATCAATAATTGTTCCTTTGTTTTGTAGGCCGACTGATCGGCATAGCCTGAAACTAGCTATATTCAAGATGCATGACCAAATTTTCCATGCTTCTCCGAATGGATGTCGAGAACATTGGTAGGTGTGAGAATTTGGAGTTGATATGATTCCACACCCACTTCAAAATCGACATGGAAAATTCGAATGGATGGAGAGAACGTTGGTAGGTGTGAGAATTTGGAGTTGAGATGCTCCCATGCCCACCTCAAAATCGACATGAAAAATTGGGCATTGTCTAACTTTTCTACGAAATGTTTTTTTTGGTGGGAATCCGACGACACAAATCTTCACAAAATCAATATTTTTGTTGTTTAAAGTCCATTTCTGAATACATAAATGAAGAAACTTAATGATTCTCTCATTGATTCTCCAATGGTAATTAAATACACAAAACTTGCTAATAATCTTGAGATTGCCTATTTAATGTTGGAAAATGAGATAGCAGATTCCCTCATATAGGACCATGTTTCAAAATCATAACCGGGATTTCCTTATCCACACAAAAGGATGTGAAAGGAGATTTCTTAGAAAGCAGGGGAAAAATATCAATTTTTTTTTTTTAAAACCTACAGAATACGTGGCAATAACGACGATAAGATCGTCACAAGTATGGCATCTATGTCACAAGCTATTGATAGGTGTTTTTAATCTGCCACGCTTGTTCGTCGCTATTGTGACGATCTTTCATCGTTACTTTCCATGATTTAACCGTCGCAAGTATGGCATCTGTGTCGCAAGTCAGTAGTAGGGTTTTACTCTGACACACTTTTTTCATCGCTATTTCCACACCTTTTCGTCGTTATTTCCACTAATTTTCCATCGAAAAAAGTATGCCTCTTTTTAATATGGTGACACGTGGCGATCTGATTTCGTCGTTGTTTCCATGAAAAATGAATGCATGGATATAGCGACGAAAAAAGTACCACGAAAAAAATTGTTTGCCTTCGTGGAAAGTGCGACGGATATGTGTGGCAATAGAAATGAAAAACCATGGAAAATTTGTTGATATGTAATAGTGTCCCGACAACACCTCTGCAATTGGGAAGCTTTGGAAAAACCCAAAAAAAAGGGTGGATGGAGGATTCATTATTTATTTCATTTCAGCCAAGCACTTGCAGCCAACTCCTTTTGGAGTGTGTTGATTACTCCTAGCATTTGGAATTCTATTATCAAGGACAAGTACCTCTCACAACACACAGTTACTAGATGGTTTCTATCTGATATAGTTACCACTAGGGAGGATTCAATATTCTGGAGAAACTTAACCAAATCCAAACAATGGATAGCCCGTTGGCTATGTTGGAAGCCAAGATCGAGCCTTTCCATTACTCTTGGACGCGACTGCATTCTTGGTATGGGCGATACCACCACTCTCTCTCCACAGCTGATAGCGCAACTCCACTAAAAAAATGTTCGGTACCACTACCAAGCAAGAGATCGTTCTAGTTCGAATTAATTTCCTGACAGGCGGTTATCCAACGATGCACTTGATCTCAACGTAGAGCTTGATACACATTGGAACATTCTCTGCTCGAATTTAGCTCAATCAGGTATACACTTAAATTATTTCAAGGATCAAATTCAGTGGTCAGGGGATGATCACTCTGGAAAACTTACAGTTAAGAATGTTTACACAACCAATACAAATACGCTATGGCACACTAATATCAGAGGATGGAGAAAAAATCTCTGGCCCTGGCACCTACCTTCCAAGATAAAATTATTCACTTGGCTCATGATCGCTTACAAATTGAACACTTGGGATATCCTTCAAAGGAAGGGTTGGACTGGGCCAAATATTTTCCACCTTTGCCACATTGATGCAGAAACTTCAGACCACCTGTTCATCAAGTGCCCCTTCACTAGACAAGTTTGGGCCAAAATTGAAACCATGCTAAATTTTAAAACTACTTGGGACAAGCCTACTCTTGCAGACTATTTTGATTATTAGACCCACAGGGAACACAAACTAAAACAACTTCCATCCCTGGTTTGTTGGTCTCTTTGGCTGGACATAAATTTTAAATTTTTTGAAAATGGGACTCCATATACAACCTCTGCAGCTTACAAAACGCTTGGTTTACTTAAAAATTGGATTGATATCCACTCTAGAAAGCTAGGTTTGCAGATAACAAAGAAGATACCTGAACTAGAGGACACTCCAACAGGTTGGTTCGATGGAGCAGCGCTTTCAAATGGCACTCAGAGTGGCATTGGAGGATTCATAAAAATCACACAAAATTCATCCTATAGATAGAACTTTAATTGTGGTTCAGGCACCAATACTAGGGAAAAATTATTGGGCACATGGGTCATGCTCTACTTGGCCTCTATACTTCATATTGAAGCTCTTCAGATTCTCGAGGATTCTAGAATAATTATTGAGTGGTTGAAAAAAAAGGGCGATCTACAAGCCATCTCCCTTCTGGCATGCAAGGACAGAATCAAACTTCTTCTACCTACTTTCAAAAATCTCAGCTTCAAACATATCTATCGTGAACACAACAAATCAACAGATCAACTATCCAAGATAGCTCTTCAGAAAAAAAGTGGGCATTATAACTTACAACCTCTAGTTAGATGGTCATGAGGGCCCTTCCCATTTTCTAACTCTTTTTTAAGAACTGCTCCTTTTCATCTTAGTGGTCTTTTATGATCTGAGTTTTGCAGACCACTCATAGACTATGTATCAACTCTGAAGACTACTTATATCCGCTAGTTTTTCTGGTGTTTTATCCCCCTCTTATCCTTGTGTCTTTTTCAAACTCTTAGTAGTACTCTTTCTCTTATTATGAACTTTCTCCCTTTGTTGGCCGAGAGACCACTAAAGGCGAAAGCTTCATTTGACAGTTGTGACTTCAGCTGAGCTTTGTAATTCTTTGTTTTGAGAACACATTATATAACTAATATAATCGAGAAATTTTCCCGTTGGAAAAAAAAGTACAATGTTGATATATGCTATTGAATATTCTGATAAATTTGAGAGACACTTCATGCCTTGAACACGAATATTTTTATAGAAATGAACGAACATATGCCTATGTGATGGGTTGACATTCATTGAGAGAGATTTGATTTTTGTCTTTGGTTAAACCATATGTAGTTTTAATGATCTTTTATGTATTTTTTTAATTATAATATTTATATTGTTTTTTTATACATTTTTTTATACTTTTACCGATTAGAAATAGAAATAGAAATAGTGGTGTAAGCTATGCATTATTGAAAATATTAAATAAATGTTAAATAATTGTGTTTTATTGAAATGATTTATGATATATTTGACACAAGTTTTATGATACAATGTTAATGTTATTTTGACATGAGCTGATTGGATAACAATTTCAAGTGAGAGAACTAGTGTTGGTTATGTACCTTGTGGGAATCCATACCCATGAAAGATTACCACTAACTTGTTTATAATTATGGGTTAAGAATAGAAAAATATTCTCACTAAATATAATTGGCACAACTAAGACATACATGTACACTAGAAACATTTATCATAGAGTTTCAAAGGATGGTTGTCAAGGTAACTGATATTTCAGAAAAAAAGACTAGTGATGTTATTCAGAGAGGGTCTAGTTGAACCTTTGAAAGGTTGGGTTAATGCTTTTAGGCCACCCACATTACATGATTCCATCAAGAAAACTAGGGATATGGCAGACATAGTGGCCAAGAAGGCCCCGGTTAAGCCCTTCATTCTATAGAAAGGTCAGGCAATAAAGTTTCCCTAGAATACATGGATAGGGAAAGACCAACTAGATGAAGTTTCTCGGAGATAGATTAGAAGGAAGAAACTATGCTTCAATGGAAAGGATCCATGGGAGTTGGCTCACGGGTGTATGGGCAAAGGAAAGGTCCATTATATTGAGGTGTTATCCGATGAGGAAGATGAAGGTGAGGAAGAGTACCTTCATAGCCCAGATGAGGGTCAAAACAATAGGGAGGCACCACGCCTTGAGATTTCAGAACAAGTTATGTTACAAGAAGGAACAAGGAAGGTGACCATCGCCACATTTTCAGGAGTTCCTAGGTATTATACCTTCAATATTAGGGGAGTTATGCAGGGATAGAGAGTTACGGTGCTAATTGATGGTGGGGCCACTCACAACTTCATCGGCGTCGCACTGGTCACTAGGAGACAAATTTCCACAGAGGAATTTGAGGGATTTGAAGTAGTAGTTGCAGATAGGTACAACATGACTTGTACCCATATGATTAGAGGGTTGGATGTAATATTGGGAAACTACACATTGGCCAATGAATTTTATGTGGTGGACTTAGGAGACACCAATCTAGTGCTGGGAGTATAGTGGTTGTATTTCCTTGGAGATTTGAAAATGAACTATCAGGACATGAGGATGGAATTTATGGACATTACGGGTCAACAATTTATTCTTAGGGGCATGTCACCTGGAGCACCCAAGGTTGTATCTAAAAAATGCATAGAGTCCATATGTAGACATAAAGATGTGGCATGTGTAGTGGAGTGCCTGGTCATAATGCATAAGCCATCCCGGGATTGTCAGCATTACCATGTGGATATATAGGAGTTACTAAGAAAGCATGATAAGGTGTTCGAGCCACTGCTAGTAGGGAGACCACCAGACAAAGGATTCAAGCATGTCATCGAATTAGAGGAGGGGACCAAGTTAGTGATTACTACACCCTACATGAACCCAAATAAATTCAAGGACGAAATAGAAAAATCCATACAGGAGCTGTTGGAGATGGGATACATCCTACCTAGCTCTAGTCCATTTGCTTCCTCAGTAGTATTGGTCAAAATCAAGGATGGCACGTGGAGAATGTACATTGACTACATGACTCTATACAAGAAGAATATTAATAATAGATACCCGATACCGAGGATTGATGAGATGATAGATGTGCTACATGGAGCGATGTATTTTTCGAATATTGACCTTCGATCGTCATACCACCAAATCAGATATCCATAAGACATCATTCAGATGTCACTATGTCCATTACGAGTTTGTAGTCATGCCCTTCGAGTTGACTAATGGCCCAACTACTTCTAATGATGTATGGATCATATCTTCAACAAACAATTGAGCAAATTTCTACTGGCATTCTTTGACAATATTTCAATATACAGTAAGACGTGGGGAGAGAATTTAAGAAACGTGGACGAAATTCTCACCATTATGGAGGAGCATTCGCTTTTTTCTAAGGAGGAAAAGTGAAAATTTGGGTTAACATAGATCCTCTATCTAGGGCATGTGATTGGTGTGGAATGAGTAAAGGTGCATCAAGAGAAGATCCAGACGATCCTAGATTGGACCACCCCTAGGTCAATCCCATAATTATTAGGATTCTTTGGAATAAGTAGCTATTACATGCGATTTGTGAAGGGGTTTTCGCAACTATGAGCACCACTGCCAGATCTCACCAAGAAAGGGGCATTCATTTGAACAAAGGAAACACATACAACATTTGACAAAATGAATAAAGTAATGATTACTTTCCCAGTTCTAGCACTTCCATATTTCTCTGAGCCATTTGTATTAGAATGTGATGCATCAAGGGAAGGGATAGGAGTGGTATTGATGCAAAACCACTACCCCATAGCTTTCAAGAGTAGGAAGTTGAGAGAGCCAGAAAGGCTCTACTCCATATATGATAAGGAGATGTTAGCCGTTATGCATGCATTGGCCAAATTCTGACAATATCTAGTGGGAGGACGTGTTGTAGTGAGGACCGACCATAATAGCTTGAAGTATTTTTTGGAGTAGAAAGACTTGAGCGAGAGACAACATAAGCGGGTGAGTAAGTTACAATCCTATGACCTTGATATTGAGTATGTTACAGGAAATAATAATGTAGTTGTCGATGCCATTTCCAGGAGGCCTTTATTTTTTTCCCTTATCGTAGTCTCAATAGATTGGAAGTCTTCTCTCTTGGTGGAATACTCCAAGAATACATCCACTTATGAGTTGATGGAGGGTACCATCCAGGATGACAGGTATAGAGTAGTGGATGACATTATCTACTACAAGGAAATGATCTATCTTGTCCTTGAGTCCACACTCAAGGATAAGATCTTGAGAGCAGTTCATGACGCCCCTCTAGCATGCCACCCAGGTACCTGAAGACTTATAGATAGGTGAGAGAGATATTCTCATGGAAGGGTATCAAGGGGTATGTACTATGGTACGTGAGGGAGTGCAAAAATTGTCAACAGAACAAGCCGGATATGACACACCCAACATGTTTACTTCAACCACTACGTATTCCAAAGAGAATGTGGGAAATCTTTTCCATGGATTTCATTACACGGTTGCCAAAGGTTCAAGGCAGGGACTGCATCTATGTGGTGGTGGAAATATTGACCAAGTATGCACACTTATTTTCCATTCCTTCAGGATCCAACGCATCTTAGGTAGCAGATCTCTTCTTCTTTAGGGAAGTATTCAGACTCCATGGTCTTTCGAGGAGCATAGTTAGTGACATGGATAATAGGTTTCTCAACGCATTTTGGCAGGAGATATTTCGGTTATCTGGGATGAAGTTGACACCTAGTACAAGATATCAACCTCAGTCAAATGAACAGACTGAGATAGTGAACAAATGGGTAGAAGGGTACGTGAACAAATGGGTAGAAGGGTACTTGAGGAACTATGAGTCATGACAACAACGAGCATGGTTAAAATGGTTGCATATTGAGGAGCATTGTTACAACACCACTCATCACATGTCCATCGAGATGAGTCCGTTGATGGAATTATATGGCTATGATGCCCCATCATTTGTAGATTTGGTGTTTGGAGAGAGCAGGGCCCCCAGTCCAAAGACTGGTTGTAGGAAAGTCATGACATCCTGAGGGTCCTAAGGGAGAATTTATAGGTTGCTCAGAAGCAACAAAAGATGTATGCAGATAGGCACCACGTAGAACGCAATTTTGAGAACGGGGCCGATAGTCATCACTAAAGAAGAGTGGTGTAGAGAAGCCGAAGCCCCGCTTTTACGGGCCTTATAGAGTGATTAGGAGAGTTGGAGATGTGGCGTATGAGTTGGAGATATCAGAGCGATGAAAAATTCACAATGTCTTCCATGTGCCATGCGTCAAGGAGGAATTGGGCCAACATGTCACCGCTTCGACAAATCTTCCTCCGCTAGATGAGGAAGGACAGTTGGTTTTAGCACCCAAGAGGATTGTTGATGTCCGAGAACATAGGCTGAGAAGTAGATTCATACATAGTACGTGGTCATATGGAAAGGGTTTCTTGCAGAAAAGGAGAGGAGATCTTACAACACCCTGATTAGAATTGCTTGAGGACAAGCAATTTTGGGCAGGGAGGATTGTAATTTCCCCTTCCAATTAATGAATCATTAGCCTATACTAAGTTGTAGGCTATAGTCAACAAAGAAAAGGGAGTCAAGGCATCAAACCCTAAAGAGATAATTAAATTAAATAAACAATTATATTTTATTGAAAGAGAGTTAAGTAAGGGTTTAATTTGGTCAAAGGAAGAAGATCTAGGGACAGTCTCTCACTTTGGCATTATGATTTGATATGTTATTGAGTGTTCTTGTGGCCAAAGTTTTCATTAGGGTTTTGGGAAAAACCCATGCATTACAACTTTAGTTTGGGTGGTGCAATACCCACCATAGCTAGGTAAGAGGGAGATTTATCTGTGATATTAGATTCATTGATTGGCATCCTATCAGGTTTCTTGTGTGATTTCTATAGATTGTGTCACTGGCCTAGCACCCAATAGTTTGTGTTCTGAATATTATTTTGAAGTTATTATTACATTCATTAGAGATATTTGTATTGTTGCTTCCATCCATAATAAGATGCCATATTATTTTTCTCCCTTTATGAGTGATTGTTATATGTTTGATAATATTTATCATTGAGCAAAAAAAAAGTTAGCTTCACATTCACAAAAGGACAAATTATAAATTTTGGTCTGAATACGCATAAAATTCCCTCCAAGATTAGTTGGGAATATTACACATTCCATCCTATGCCCTTTCATTAGACAACTCTTCTACAGCCAGATTGAGGAAGACATCTAGGAGGAACGAGATGTGGAAGCTATCTCTCATTATGAAGTTTTTAATCCTCTCTGCATTTGAAGTTTATTCTTTCTAGACGAAAATTAATCAGAACAGATACTTATGCGTGTTTAAGCAAGTCGTTTCTACGAGTATCATTTGGAGTCCTTTATGGCCCAGAGATTAAAGACATTAGCCTTGCCCTATAAATGTTCTATATTTCGATTTGTTCCTGTAAAACCAAAACCTTTCGATAATATAATCTTTACCGTTACATTAAAAAAAAAAAAACATTCATAAACATGTTAGGAGATGGGATGATTATACAAATGTTGTATCTTTCGATTCGTTCGAGTAAAACCAAAACCTTTTGATAATATAATCTTTACCGTTACATTAAAAAAATTAATTTCATTCATAAACATTTTAGGAGATGGGATGATTATACACAGCAAGAGTAGCCAAAAGGATAGATACATTATTGATAAGGATTAACTCTTTAAATAACTCAAAAGTAGAATTTAAGATGATCAAAAGTAACATCAAATGTCATGATCATAAGAGATAACAAACACAGAAAAGAGTCCTAGTTCGCTCTTTTAAGTAACTCAAAAGTAGAGTTTAAGATGATCAAAAGTAGCATCAAATGTCAAGATCGCAATATATAACAAACACGGAAAACAGTCCTCGTTCAAAGGTTCAAGAGGTTGAGTGACAAATAAAATCTGGTCCAAGACAATATGCAATATTTGAAGAGCAATATGTTCTCGTCAATTTCTTTCCAAACAGATCGGACTGATCCGTATTTATTTCATCCACTTTGCAAAGACCTCAAAATGTTCACCCTCGGCCATCTTACTAGAGTGGCCTTGCCCATCCTATACCAGTGTCTTTTGATTGCCCTAGATCAAACTGACGCTCTGATCATGGTTACAGAGTGGGAGTTGCGAATGGCATTTCAACCAGCCAACAAAGTTATATACAACCTCACTCATCTCTCAATCAAATATGCGTGTACCCACTTTTTGTGAAGGAGTGGAGGAGAGTGACTTCCGCGGTAGGAGCACAGATTTTATGGTTTGAACGGCAGAGGCTGCGATGCCCGCCTTTACCTGCCCTCTCTTGGGCAAAGGCCTAGCTGCCCTTTCGCCTCTGTAACACCTTCCTTCCATGAACATACATTCCGATGCAGCGCTGGCCATTCTGTTAGCGAAATCGATGCTCTTCTAATTGATGAAATGAAAATTGAGAAATTAAGTAAAGGTCACCTATAAATTTAAGAATTCACTATTAAAAATGAAAAAAATTGTTAACCAATATCACTCAAGGACAATCAATAAAAAAAATATGTTATTACCACTGCACAGAATCTCACGATTATCAATGAACTCAATGAACAAATTAAATTCACTTGACCATGATAAACATGAGTACTCACACGCAGCGACAGTAAACAAGATATATTTCTGGTATCATAATATATAATATGCGTCTATAGGTATTGGCACGCAAGGTAATGAATGAAGATTGAGAAATTGATGTGGAAAATAAATATAAGTAGAGATTATATATGTATACAACATATATAACAACTTGTGCATATTTATAACGATGCCAAAGCTTATCAGCATGAGATAAATACTTCTGTAATCTATTAAAACTTTTTCCATGGCTTTGACAGCTTTTGGCTGTGCACAAATTCCAATTACATTACTTTTGTGAAATACTTAGTCATGTAGGCTGAAACGTGACAACCTGTCAAAGGACATGAGAAACATAATAATATTGAATTTAAACAATGTCGTTGAACCTTCACGTGAATTTGCCTGTGCGGTTGTCTTTTAAAGTGATAAATTATAATGAGTTTGCCCCCCGGTGTGCGGTTGTCTTTTAAAGTGATAAATTATAACGAGGAGAGCTACGATTTCTATATGTTCTCTAGAAACTGAAACTCACACAGACAGATGATCACGTGAGCTGTTTGGTTTAAAATATTACGGTAATACTATGGTTGGGCTTTTGTTCTATCAATATTTTGTGAAATGTTTTATTAGTTTTTGTTAAAGTTATGGGACTATAGCAATGAGTTTGTTATTGATTTGACATTAATTTGACTTTTATTTTAAATTTATATGTGAACTATAATGTTTAACTTATGAAAACAAATATATAAAAATATTTGTTTTTTTTCATTTTTGATTGGCTAATATATTTGAAGTCTTATTGTTACCTTCACTATTGCTTTCAAGTATTTTAATATTTGAAATTAATTACATAATCAATAAACTTTTTTATAAGTACCATTTGCTTTTAAACTATTTTTTTATTTAACACTAAATAAATAATATTAAAATTCATATATCTATACAAGAAATTCTAATTGGTTATATAAGTATTCCTTGTCTACATCATAGTTATTAAAAACCAAATCTATTTATCACACAACTACAATAAAGTATGTTTCCAGTTTCCTAAATATAGATTTATGTATTGAAAAGCATATTAGGTAGTCCCCATTCAATGTTTTTATCAATCATGGATAAAAACCACATATGCTTATTTTTATTAATTGAAATGACCCCATTCACCATTTTAGCAACATAGAAGTGTTCAGTGAATACAATTATCCCCTTTTATGCCCCGTTTACGGAACCAAATAACTATGCCTCAGTTACATATGCTTCATAAAAGAGTACTTCATCCGATTAAATTCAATTGGCATAGGAAGTAGTAAACTCGTCGTACTAGGGTTGTATTAATTTTATCCATTCCAGAATTAAAATAAAAAAATATAAAAAAAATAGAATATGATAGGACAAATAATAATCTCCAACTTTAACTTTGTAAAAAGTGAAAGTAATGTTTTGTGTTGTATACACATTAATTTTGGTAATACAATATTATGTAATGTAATAAATTTTATATAAATTAAAATACATATTATTAATTTTGGTAATACAATATTATGTAATGTAATAAATTTTATATAAATTAAAATACATATTATTATATAATGTAATAAATATTATATAAATTAAAATATATATTATTACATAATAAATTTTATATAAATTAAAATATATATTATTATGTAATGTAATAAATATTATATAAATTAAAATATATATTATAAAATGTGTAATATTTTTTTTTAATTTTTTTTACATTAAATTTGGTAACATATTATATAATATAATAATCATTATATAAATTAAAATATATATTGTAAAATTTAAATTTGGTAACATATTATATAATATAATAATCATTATATAAATTAAAATATATATTGTAAAATTTGAAATGTTTAATTTTTATTTTTATTTTTTTTTAAAAGTGATTAACATTTGTCTAGTTCAATAAAATTTAGGTTAATTTCAAAACTATATTAAATTTAGGTTAATCCAAAAACTATATAACTATACTAAAGTAAAAACATAACATATTATACAATCATACTAAAGTAAAAAACATGGTAAAAAATCTTGTCCTACTTAGAACAAATCTATAAACAATGTATCATCATCTTCTCCATCACCG
The DNA here is from genome assembly GCA_010110895.2 of Picea sitchensis. Taxonomy (NCBI): domain Eukaryota; kingdom Viridiplantae; phylum Streptophyta; class Pinopsida; order Pinales; family Pinaceae; genus Picea; species Picea sitchensis. Next base: position 220,594 of record SNQJ01S0040039.1, read on the forward strand.
TAATCATCATTATCAATAATTATACCTTAATCTACTTGACAAAGACTAAATTACTATACAACTCTTGTTGTTGATAAGTTTAGGATTCGTCTTTTCTGATATACAAATACTCCATCTCATCGGTATCTTAATATTATAGGAGAAGGGATGGAGATATGCACGCATGGAGTAGTGGACGCGTCCCTCTGTAGGAGTGAGTACTGGTTAAATTTATATACATGTTTTTCCTTTATTTAGCCTTTATATACTGAAAATTTTAAAATCTGAACGTCCTTACATTTATTGAGTTGGATGATAGGTTATTTATGTTATTGACTAGAATAATTGGTTTCACATTATTTTTATTTTTATTAGAATCATCATAATGAGAGTTACTAGAATGGCATGATATCTTCAAATAGTTATTATTCTAGTTCAAGTGTTAAAGAAATTATAATTATTAAGAGTATTCTATTAATAGAAGTGTATTATTCATTTTTATGATATTCATAACAAAAATTAATAAAAACACATAATACATAATATTTAAATTAGTGAAAAAAATTAATACAAAAAGTTATTGGGAGTTTTAAAAAGAAATATGTCATAAACAATTTCCTCTTGAGTATATTTCCTCTTGTATACTTAGTTACAATATTAGTTTGGACTTCACATATATTGGAGATTGACAATTGTGAGTTTGTACATTAGTTATTAGCTATGGACAAGTCTAAATATTCTAAGTTTTTGACATTTTTTTTGACAATCATTGCCAAAATTTGACTACGCAATTGTTGGTGAAATGACAATTTTCCATTACTTAAATTGTAGTTTTTCCATTACTGATTTTTTTTATTTTATTTCTGTGATTTTCTATTTATATTTTGATGGCGTCGTTCAAGGGTGCAACATTATCTATTTTCATTGTCAAGTTGAGAGGAGATTATTTGAAAAAATATAGATATAATTGGAAAAAAGATATTATAAATACATTGTTTTTTTTAATTATATCTATATTTTTTCAATTTTTTTTTTATTTATTATTCTTATCAAAATAATTATTCAATTTATAAATAATTTAAAAAATAATTTATAATAATAATAAAATTATTTTATATTTTATATTATTCAATTATTAGTGGGGACAACCATCATGGATTGTTATTAGTTAATGTAGATCAACTCATTAGAGTTATTCAAGGAAAAGCTTGAAATAACCTACTGTATTGGTGATCCTTAACTAAACATATTTTCACTTTTACAAGAGATTGTTAGGTCTTGAACCATTAACCTATTTCCTTACATACTTTAAATGATTTATAAATAATCCTAACAAACCCCAATATAATATTTAAAAAAAAAAAAAAAAACATTTTATTAAAATAACCAATAACCAACTTGAAACCATGTTCAATCACTTTGACTAAATTAAGTAAAAAATACTAAAAAAAAATTTTAAATAACTTTTAGGCAATTAACCAAAATTTTCAGCTTGGTGAACCAACTCCTATCTCACAACTAGTCTCATCAACCATTTATTGCCCATTCATATCTACCATTACAAAATATAACAATTATGACTCTTTGGTGGTTTAGTTAAGATCCATTTAACCAAAAAGTGAAAGAATTTTTTTTTCCATTTTATCAGTGAAGATTTTTTTTGGTTTTGTGTCACTTCTTTATTAAGGACACATAGACGTAGGAGTGGACAACATTGGATTAATCTCATCACATAGACTTTCAACCTTTTTCAATATTTCCTTCCATGTTTAACATTGATAGTTTGGTTTATGTATTTTTAAATTTATATTTTGATGGCGTCGTTCAGGGGTGCAACATTATCTCTTCTCATCGTAAGATTGAGAGAAGATTGGGGCTCTTTTTTTCTATCACTTTAGCACATAAGTTTACCCTTGTATTGGTATACAATCCTATTTCGATGGTGATAAAAATAAAAATAAAATTATGTACTCACCAATGGTATTGATATGAGACGAATTTCCTGCATTGTGAATATTTTGTAGGCTGACTTGTTCACTCATGTTGTTAGTTCATTCTTGGACATATGTGTGTTTCACTTTTTTAATCTTATTGGAGTTGTATTATTTTTTTTTAATGTATTTATGTTGGTTTCTTTTATTTTTTATTTTTTTAATTATATTTTTGTTTGTAGTTTTTTTGGGTTTTTATATTTAAAGAAGTTGAAAGTTAATTTAAAGTGAAAATTAAATTTGGATATTGAAAGTAAAAATTCATTAATAATAATAATAATAATTTAATTTTAAGGTCACTGTTAAACCATATATCAAGTATGAGATCTCTTTATTTATGGAAAAAAAGATCTTTTCCCAATAATTTAACTGAAAAGTTTATTGAATTATATAAACACCTCTTAAAAATTTATAAAATGTTAAAAACTTTATTTTTTATTTTTTTTTAAATCCTTTAAAATATTTTTTTCAAATAAATTTTTATACTTCAATTCTTCCTTTTGTATTCTCTTTTTTTTAAACTAAATTGATGATGAGATTGGTACTAAGATTATTTCAAATCAGTATATATATAACTCTTATCCAAAAATAAAGTTTTAGTTAAATCCACATTGACTTAAAAAGATTCTTGGAGAAAGTTGAAACTCACTTTTTGGGGGGAGTTTATTTCAACTATGGAGTTTATTTCAACTATCCTAAGAGAGTTTGCATGGTTAAAATCTCTGGTTCTAGAGTTTGTAAAACATTTATATATGTTTAAAGTCTTCGTTGAAGTATTGGCAACCCCAAAAGTTCACTTAAGACTTTTTATAAGCATAGTAGATGAGGTTACTCTAATTTTCAAAAACTTATAACTTTTACAATGATAGACCTTTGCAATTTTTGAAAATTCTTGAACAAACCATTTACAAATAGATTTTCCTAAAGTCTAGTTTGTAATGATAGTTAAATTTCAGAATTTTCTAATTATTATTATTTTTTTTAATTTATAAATTAAATTTTTTTCTATTATCAAAATTTATCTAAATGAAATAGAATAGAATGTTCTCAAAATCACAAGACAAAAATTGAAAAATGTGTTTTATTGCACTCTTTAAAATAACATTTTTACTTTTCTTTCTTGCTAATGACTGCATGAGAAAGAAAATTGGACACATAGAAGACTTAGTTATTTTATTTACTTTATTTAAAAATATAAAAAATACTATTTAAATAAAAAATAAAAATAGTAAAAGCTTATAAATGGAATGTATAAATTAATTTTTTTTAAATGTGTAGGTATTTTTTTTTTTTGTTAAATAGGTAACTTATTATATTTATCTAAATTTTAAAGTATATGTAATTATTAAAAATTTGCCATATTGTATATTCATAAAGTATATGTAATTATTATTTCACCTTTTGTTTTGATGACATTATTTCAATAAGGACAACCATAGGTGAGTGGTAAGTAATAGTTAGTTAGAAGGGAGTTCTAACTAACCATAGGTGAGTGGTAAGTAATAGTTAGTTAGAAGGGAGTTCTAACTAACCATAGGTGAGTGGTAAGTAATAGTTAGTTAGAAGGGAGTTCTAACTACCATGATCCTTATGCCAATGGAAATAATCACAAAGGTGATCCAATATGCCATGAGCCTTATACCAATAGGGTTAACCACAAGGGTGGTGCATAGTAGTAATCATAAGGTAGTGGAACTATGCCATGTTGAGATCCAATATTGTTCGACAACACAGGTATTCCAACAGAGGACGAACACCTTCAGTAACCACTCACATAACCAGATCAAAGATCAACACACCGATGTTTTCACGTGGTAAAACCCCTACGGGGAAATATCCACGGCCCCAGCCAACGCGACCACTTGGATCAATTTATTAATGCAAAGAAAAAGATTACATAGAGATTTTACAAGAGAGTTTCTCACAATCGATCATCGGAAAATGACCCTCCATGCTCTTTAATAGAGATCATGGACCAATCGGGTGTTAAGCCATGGATCAATGGCCGTTAAGATCGAGGAGAGTATGAACCATCGGATCACTCTATGTCGGGAACATATCGTGACTGTCGGATTTCCTAACTACAAATGCATACTAATGCATACTAAAGAAACACACTTTTACCTAACGACATATTAGACCAAGTAGATC
>SNQJ01S0040039.1:229141-244163 GCA_010110895.2 Picea sitchensis
GAAGTGAAATGCACTTTACAATTTATAGCATGAACTTTTTCAAAAAAGGTAACAAAAGAGAGATTTGAACTCAAGACCTCTTACTTAATAAGGCAAGTTTTAACCAAATGGTCTAGCAAAACATATTGTAATGTTTAGAAGGAGGATTTTTTTTGTTGTTGTTGTGGAAGACGTCCTTGGAGAGCATGCTCCAAAAAAACTCTTTTCACACAAGAAAACAATTTCGCTTCTCGATGACAACAAGGGTTAGATTTCGGTTAGCTTACCCAGAAGATGCACCTTTTCCTATCTGTTTCTGATTTTCTGAGATCACACAAGGCGCGGGGCAAAGAGAATACGTAGTTCTAAAAGAGTAGCAGCCCAAAAATAAAAAATACAAACCGAAATAAAATCAAAACTTTGCAAAAATTTAAAAAAAATGCGTATTCAGGCTTTATACCTCCGGATCTGACTGTAATGGTCGTATCTTGGGCAAACGGAAAACTTTTCGAGTGAAACAAAAAGTGTTCTTGAATGAAACGAGTGCTCCGGAAGCAATGGAACAATCCTCTCAGCCTAGAAATGTATGGAAATGCCAGAAAATGGAAATGAGACAACTCGGCTTCACGATCTCGATCTACAACAGGAGCTGGTCTTTAAACAGGCTCTGATACCATGTTCGACAACACAGGTATTCCAACAGAGGACGAACACCTTCAGTAACCACTCACATAACCAGATCAAAGATCAACACACCGATGTTTTCACATGGTAAAACCCCTACGGGGAAACATCCACGGCCCCAGCCAACGCGACCACTTGGAGCAGTTTATTAATGCAAAGAAAAAGATTACAGAGAGATTTTACAAGAGAGTTTCTCACAATCGATCATCGGAAAATGACCCTCCACGCTCTTTAAATAGAGATCATGGACCAATCGGGTGTTAAGCCACGGATCAATGGCCGTTAAGATCGATGAGAGTATGAACTGTCGGATTACTCTATGTCGGGAACATATCGTGACCGTCGAATTTCCTAACTACAAATGCATACTAATGCATACTAAAGAAACACACTTTTACCTAACGACATATTAGACCAAGTATATCTTAACTAACTCCTAAGTGTCTAAATATCCTAACAAATATATCATGACAATATATAATGATCCTTATACTAATGAGGGAAAATAGTGGAAGAAAGTGGGACCAACCACTTGGAAATAATGGAGCAGTTTATAGATACGTAGATGAACTCTACATCTCAGTTAATGTAGATCATATTTTCCTGGTGTTTGTTGTAACCGCCTAAGTAGAACTAGTTCCTATATAATGATGTAATCAATCCTCATTCAATAATAGATTGAGAGCGTTCCCTCACTGGTGTGGTTTTCTCCTAATTCTAAGTTGGTATCAGAGATGCGTTGGAGATCTGAAGAATCATCTCGCTAAGGCGAGATCCAAGAGCAAGATCTTGAATTGATTTGGAAAAATCATCAGCGCCCCCTATGTAGTGTTTGAGGAGCGTCGACTCTCTCACACTTACGAAATTAAAAAATTTGGACTCCTCACGCTCCCTGTCTATCCATCTGAGAGTGTTAGGGCGCTAGCGCTCCCCCTCTCACTCTCCTGGAGCGATACATGCTCAGACCCGTGCTCCCCCTGCCATCTTAATGGAGCGCTGACCGTTTTGCTGTGGAAAGCATGAGTTTGTGGGGAAAGAGCCCCCTTCTTATTTTTTGTTGAGTCATGATCCGATCTGTTGTGAGAACCCCAGTCGTGAGCTTGCAAGGACAACGTAGAAGGAATTGATTCATTTATTGTTGCATCCGCGTACACTCCAAATCGTGAAGGTTTAGCATGAGCTTGAAGCGGAAAGCGTGATTTTTCACACCGAGGCATTCGTTTGGATGGTCTACGTTTTCTGATTTTGAGATATTACTGTCAATATTTCTTTATTTGTTGAATCGTGAGTTGTGGTAGAGGCCAAGTTCCAGCCGGAAGAGGACGTAACGAAGGCTGGACTACACCATGGTGAACTCGACGTGAACCATGGTGAACTCGAGGAGGTCACATGAGCTCGAGGAGGTTGCCTGAGAATGGATTCCACATCTGTGGAGTAGAAAAAGGACCACAGGGGTTTTATGCGGTATTTGTAGAAAGAGTCGCCCCATCTTTCATTTGTTGAGTTGCACGCCATTGCAGGTTGTGAGAGTAAAACATCTTTGAATCTGCAATTCTAACTGGAGATGGAAGAGATTAAGGAAATCTGAAGTGCATTGGATTAGGAGATCCATTGGAGAGTTGGATCGGTGGATCCAAAGGAAGAGCGGCAGACTGCTCAGCACAGAAGAAAATTGATGAAAGTTGCATATTCTTGGTGATTCATCGCCTTCAGGATTCAAGTGTGTTTGGTGATACATGGATCTATTTTCTGATTGGAGGAGCAGACACTTACAGGAATGAAGAATCCACTAGCAGAGACCTACCTCAACGAAGCCAACCAATTAGATGGCACAAATTTCATTAACTAGAAATTCAAAATGCAGACCCCGATGGAGGGCTATGGTGTTTGGACCATTGCGAAGAGAGATGAAGAGAAACCTGATGTGGCTATTGGTACGACAACAACACAGATCCAATACTGGGATAAGCGCGAAAACAAGGCCAAGGTATTGTTGCGTATGTCTGTTAAAGAAAACATAATTACACATATTAGAGAAGCTAAAACCTCTGCTAAAATGTGGGCAATGCTTAAAGCCTTGTATGAAACTAGCAACACAAATATGTTTTTGTTCCTAAAAACTAAATTGCTAGGCATTGAGATGGATGGAAATGAATCTGTTAGTTCATTTTTGAGTCGCATTAAAGAGGTAAAAGACAAGCTAGAAAATATAGGGGAAACAATTTCCAACATTGATCTTGTCACTATTACCTTAAATGGTATGCTATAAGATTATCAGATGTTCATAACAGGTCTCACAACAAGGGAGAAACCTCCTACTTTTGAAGAATTGACAGGAATTTTGCTGCAAGAGGAAGAGAGGTGCGAGAATCTAAAGCCTCAGAATACAGATTTGACATTGTGGTCAAATAAGAGATTCTCGAGAGGGAGATCAAGAGAAAGAGGCAGAGGAGGCCATTCATCGCAGAGAAGACAATCCCCAAGAATGAATCAAGGTATGCCCTCTAACATGAATGAGTCAAAGAGTTTTTTTTTTATTGTGGTCGACCTGGACATCTCATTAAAGACTATCATAAGAAGAAGAGTGATGAGGCTAGGAAAAAACCTAGAAAACATATAGGTCATTATGCAGAAGAATCTTGAAATCATAATCTCATATTTTTTATTGCTTGTGATGATATTGATGAACAACCGAATTTTGATTCAAGGGATCTTAGATTATGTGTGTCCAATGCTACTTTATCTACTGAAACGACTGATAGTGTTGCCTAGTTTGTGGATTCCGGAGCATCAATACATATGACATGTAATAAGTTGTGGTACACTAATTTTAAATAAACAAAGAATGGAGCCAACATATATCTTGGAGATGACCACGCTCATCAGATCAAGGGATACAAAGACATTCTTGTAACATTTTCAAATGGTACTGTTCGCCACATTCACAATGTGGTGTATGTGCCAGGGATAAAGAAAAATTTGATCTTTGTGTCCACCATTACAGATCAGAACTTGAAGGTTGAATGCTTCAAGAATTATTGCATAGTGAAGGATCTATTGGACAAATACAGAACTGTTGCAACGGGAGTCAGAGCAGGATGATTGTACAAGCTTGAAGTTACCAACAAAGAACATCATGCACTGACTTCTGCAACTATGCCAATAGAGTGTCTTTGGCATCAAAGGTATGGTCACATCAATCATCCCGATTTATTGTTATTACAAAAACAGAATATGGTTGAAGGACTTCCCATGTTGAAGAAAGAAAATGTTGCTTCTGAAGGGTGTGCATTAGGAAAGATGCACAGAGATGAATTCCCCTCTAATCTTGATAAGAAAAAGAGTGATGTGTTAGATCTTGTGCATACTGATGTTTGCAGACCTATGCAGACTAGGTCTTTAGGAGGTGCATTTTACTTTCTTTTATTTATTGATGATTGCACGAGATACACATGGGTTTATTTCCTTATAAGAAAAAGTGATGTTTTTTAGTACTTTAAGGAATTCAGAACCATGGTGGAAAAGAAGACATGAAAATCCATCAAAATCCTCCATTCAGATCGAGGGGGAGAGTATAAATCAGGGGACTTCATCAAATATTGCAAAGATCATGGAATAGTACAACAGTTTACAGTACCCCACACTCCACAAAAGAATGGAGTGGTTGAAAGGAAAAACAAAACTCTGGTAGAGTGTGCACACAATATGATGAAAGGTAAGAATCTCTCAAATACATTTTGGGTCGAAGCCATAAATACTGCAGTTTATTTAAAGAACAGAAGTCCAACAATGTGTCTTGATAATATTACTCCTTTCGAAGCCTTGTATGGTTCCAAACCTGCAGTTCAAAATTTGAAAGTATTTGGGTGTAAGGCTTTTGCACATATTCCAAAGGAGAATAGGAAGAAATTATATGCTAAAGCCATTAAATGTATTTTCATTGGGTATTGTTCTGGATTCAAAGCATACAAATTGTTTGATCCTTCTACTCACAAAGTATTTGCAAGTAGAGATGTACTTTTCCATGAGCAGGAAGTAGGAAATCATGACGACAACAGTCATGAGGAATGGCATAGACTTCTTGATGAAGGAGTTAAAGAAGAGTAACACCAACATCAATCATCCCAACAACAACCACAATTGCAAAAACAACCACCATAGAAGAAACCACAACTGCATAAACAAGAAGGGCTCAGTAATATGGACACTTCAAGCAACCATAGTTCACCTAGAGGCAAAGACAAATCTTCACAAAGTGGGGAGGAAGATAATTAGTTGAGAAGATCTTCATGACAGGTTCGGCTCCCTTAGAGGTATAGAGACTATGCCCTAATGAGTAGCATTTCAAATTTCATAGAACCAATGAGTTTTAATGAAGCCAATGAACATGATGAATGACGAAATGCAATGGAGGAAAAATATGAATCTATAATGAAAAACAATACTTGAGAATTGACTGAATTTCCTAAACATAAAAATCCCATTGGATGCAAATGGATATACAAACCCAAGTTTAAATCAGATGCTAGTATAGACAAATATAAGGCTAGACTAGTGGAAACGGGGTATTCACAAAAAAAAGGTATTGATTATGCTGAAAAATTTGCACTAGTAGCTAAATTGAATACTATCAGATTGTTAATTGCTTTAGCTACAAAGTACCATTGGAAGCTACATTAACTAGATGTCAAATATGCATTTTTGAATGGTGAGTTAAAGACAGTCTACATTACTCAACTTGAAGGGTTTTTGGAACATGGGCAAGAACACTTAGTGTGTAAGTTAAAGAAAGAATTGTATGGAATAAAATAGGCACCTAGGTCATGGTATGAGAAGATAGACTCTTTCTTTCTTCAACAAGGTTTTATGAGGAAAAAAAGTGATCCAAATCTGCATACCAAATTTCATGAGCAGGGGTATATAGTATTGATTTCCTTATATGTTGATAATTTAATAATTACAGGAAATGCAGGGAAATTAATTAATGAAATCAAGGAGCAGTTGTCACAAGTTTTTGAGATGAAATATCATGGTGAGTTACACCACTGCCTAGGTCTTGAAGTTTGGAGAAATGCAGACCAAACTTTTGTTTGTTAGAGTAATTATGTCAGAGAAGTACTTAAGAGATTTAAAACAGATCAATGTAAATCTTCTATTGTTCCTATGCAGCAGAATGTGAAACTTTCTTGTGATGATGGTGCAAAGGAAGTGAATTCCACTATGTATAGACAGATGGTGGGTAGTTTGAATTATCTCACCACTACTAGACCTAATATTTCATATTTTGTGAGCGTGTTAAGTCAGTTTATGGCGAAACCTTAAGAAATCCATTGGAATGCAGCAAAGGCAATACTCAGGTATCTAAAAGGAACACTTGATTATGGTATTAAATATACTGATGCATATGATGTTGAGTTGACAGGTTACTCATATTTTGATTGGGTTGGCAATCCAGATGATCGAAGATCAACCACTGGATATGTGTTTGGCATTGGATCTAGGATTGTTTCATGGAGCAGTAAAAAGCAGCCTACTGTATCTTTGTCTTCTACTAAAGAAAAATACAAAGCTTTGTATGCAACAACTTGTGAAGTTGTTTGGTTGAGAAGACTTCTTCAAGATGTTGGAGAAGAACAAAAGGAACCTACAATGATCAAATGTGATAATCAAAGTTCATTCAAGCTAGTGAATAATCCGATTTATCATGCAAGGACAAAGCATGTTGATGCTCAGTTTCATTTTGTTAGAGAAAAATTGCAGTCAAATGAAATAGCTCATATGTATTGTAATACTTGTGAAAATACTGCTGATATTTTCACTAAGCCTCTTGGAAAGATTAAGTTTGAGCTATTTAGGGATATGTTAGGTGTAGAATTCAATCCATTCTCCCTTAAGGGGGAGACTTGGAAATAATAGAGCAGTTGATAGTTACGTAGATGAACTCTACATCTTAGTTAATGTAGATCCTATTTTCCTGGTGTTTGTTGTAACTACCTAAGTAGAACCGGTTCCTATATAATGATGTAATCAATCCTCATTCAATAATAGATTGTGAGCGTTTCTTCAGTGGTGTGGTTTTCTCCTAATTCTAAGTCAACCAACCAAAATGAGTATTGTATATCTATTCCATATTAGTTGAAGCCACAAGAGAGTCGAACTATAACTGAAATGAAATGACTATCGTTAAAAGTAATATATTACATTGATAAAATATGGTCCAAAGGCAATGTGTAGTATGCGAAGAGCAACACCTGCTCGTCAGTTTCTTCTTTACAAGGTGAGCGGTTTGATCCATTTTGCAGAGACCTCGAAATGGTCACACCCTGCATTCTTACCAGAGTGGCCTTGCAATCATATTGCCTCAAGGGACGCTCTGATCATGGTTGGTTACAGAGTGGGAGTTGTGTATAACATTTCAACACACCAAGAAAGTTATTGTGTCTATAGCTTATATCTATTGGAAATTGTTAGAGTCAATTACCTTTTAATTATAGATGAATTTTTAATGGATAAGATTTGATATGTTTCCAATATTTTATAATAAATGAAAGATTGTAATTTTAAACATTAATTTTTTTTGCAGATAAAAGATATCCATTTTTTTTTTTGGGTTAAAATGAGTGATTAAAATAATTAACATAATAATAATAATAATTCACTTTAAAATTTAAATATTTACTGCATTTAAATTTTTTGTTCATTGGTCGGTGAGTATGCCTCCGTGGATGACTAGCGCTGCTTTCCACCAGTTGTGTGTTGTGTGTGTCACGCCCTCATCATAAAAGGAATGATTTGAAAGTTGTGTGAGACTCATAACTTATATATATATATATATATATATATATATATATAAATTGAATAAATTGGGATACTTTTAGTTTTCATTAACAAGTGTCAATTGGTAGGTTGGTGAGTATGCCTCCGTGGATGAGTAGCGCGCCTTGCACCAGTTGTGTGTCAGGCCCTCATCGGTTGATGAGTATGCCTCCCTGGATGACGAGTGTCCCTTGCACCAGTTGTGTGTCACGCCCTCATCGTAAAAGGAATTATTTGAAAGTTGTGTGACACTCATAAGTTATCAAAAAAATAATTTGAATAAATTGAAAGCTTTCGGATAGTAATTGTTTTGTTAGACTAGATTTTATTAAAAAATGTTATGACTTTTTTTTATATATTTTTTAGAGATATAAAAAAATGTTATAGCATTTTTTAATAAAATCTAGTCTAACAAAACTATATATCTCAGTGGAGGTTTCTTTAGATTTATTAGACTATATATCAGTCGAGGTTGCTTTGGATTTATTAGACTGTAGAGAACTCCTCTTACTAATATTTTTTTTTGGTTTTAATGCCAATATTAATTCAAGATACTTTTGATTTAATCTTACCCAAATGAAAGACTCCAGAAGTTATGAAAATAAACATTACTTACAGTTCAAAATTTTGGAATATGTTTCATATGATTACTTAATTGTTTTGGGGGCAAGTTGCATCTTAAGTAAAGAGGACAGTGTTTCGATTTGACACATGTAAATGTATATTTTTTTAAATAAAAAATTAACCTATATCATATCTGGAGATGAAGTTATTTCATCAATTTAGAGAGAAGTAATTTCATATTATATTTATACTTATCAAGTTATTAATATTTGGTGCATTTAAGTTTTTTTTATTTAGGTTTTTTACTGGGTGGGTGGGTGTGGTTACAAGTTGTGCGGTGAGTGGGGTACCGTGGGCAACTGGAGCGCCTTCAGACTCCACCTTTTTACACAAAATTTAAAATAATCCTGCGTTTTTACTTGCTGGCTGTGCATAAAGAGACAATTCAATCGATTCTTTCTACTATTGATTAGGTGATTTCTCCTTTGCTCAGCTGAAGATCCTTGGTTGCCACGGGTATTGTTGGTTTTGTTCATATAATGCCTCTGCCACGAGTTTTGTTCATATTAAATCTTATGCAAAGTTAAAATTAAGATATTAACTTGCACGACCACAAGCGTTATAAATGTGGTTCATATATGTCATAGATGTTATTAGTTTTTTTTTTTTTTTTTAAATAACCACTAACGAATAATACTTACTGATTTATATCAATCATTTTTATAATATAGTTTTTTTTATTATACAATTACATTCAATCAAATCCATGAGCACTTCACTTTTGTAAAGGAGTAAAAGAAAGTGACTTTGGACTAATAATACTTATTGCCTTATATCAATCATTTTTATAATGTAGTTTTCTCAGTATACAACTACACTCAATCAAATCCGTGAGCACCCCACTTTTTGTGAGGGAGTGGAAGAGGGTGACTTCGGCAGTTGAAGCACAAAGATTATGTTTTGAATGGCAGAGGCTGGGATGCCCGCCTTTACCTGCCCTCTCTTGGGAAAAGGCCTAGCTGCCATTTTTCCTCTGCAACGCCTTCCTTCCTTCCATGAACATACATTCTGATGCAGCACTGGCCATTCTGGTAGCCAAACCTCTGGTCTTCTAATTGGTCAAATGAAGATTGATAAATCGCCGTGTAAAACAAATATAAACTTGAAGTTATGGATGTATTGATCGATTAGATATGTGCACAGCATATATAACAACTTCTGCATATTTATAGCAATGCCAATCTTGTGATGGGTAGCCGCAGATATAATCAAATTTAAGATGCAAACATGTGATAGTACCTTTTTCAATTGCATTCAAAACCATCAATTGCTTTGACAACTTTCGGCTGTGCACAGATTCCCCAACATATTAAAGTTCTTTTGCGTATACTTAGGCAGGCCGAAACATGACAACCTGGTTGACAGATATAATAATACTGAATTGAAAAATCGTCGTTGGGCCTTCACGTGAAATTTGCCTCTCAATATGTGATGGAATTTTGTAACAAGGAAAGCTACAATTTATATATGTTCTCAGAAACTGAAGCTCACACAAATCGCTCACACAGATAGATGATTACATGAGCTGTGTAGATTAATATATCTATGTGGTTCTGTAGATGGGCTCTTGCTATATCTATATTTTATGAATGTTGAAATCTAAGATTCATCTCTTCTGATATATGAAGACACGAGTCCGTGTCTCTTAATATGGCAGAAGTGATGGAGATATGCATGCAATGAGTAGTGGACTCGTCAAGCTGTAGAGGGACTTGGGAATCATGACTGCGGCATCAGTTAGAACGAGCGTAGGCTAAAGGGCAAACGATTTTCACCTTTTCTGACCACCGTTGATTGCTTACTCCGACCCCTTTTCCCTTTAGCTTAAGCAGATAGGACTCGGGAATCAGGATTGCGACATCAGTTAGAACGGGCTTAGGCTAAAGGGCAAATGATTTGCACCTTTGCCGACCACAGAAGAGAAGAGACACGTGGGAAGCAGCTTGAAGTACATGTGGTATCCATGCAGAGGATGAGAGGATGATTTGTGGCAGTGTATCACAGACCAGCCACAAGACATTGCGCTAGTAGATGACCCCAAGGTTAATATGCAAGCTAAATTAGTTTTCTTTGAAATTGATAAAAAATGACTGTATATTTACCAATCCTCTACCTGAATCTATCAAAAGACTATCCATTGATGAAATTCATAAATTTCATTCTATCATGTCTGGATGTCTCAAAGGGTCAATTGAAGAAGTCTAGATAAAGAAAACGCTGAATTGGGATTTATTTACTCATCCCGAAACATCTGACTTTAACATCTCTACCTCAGATGAAGAGAAAACCAAATTGTCAAATGATTTGCAAAATTTCATTACTGAAAAGGATACCTGGATCTCTTTCTATGAATGGAAGAGAAAAACCCAAAATCCCGAAGTCCAGATGTTGGAAGGAGGAGCACAAACATCTCCTCATCATAAATGGAAAAGTTTAGAAGGACAAACAGTTGAATCTACTTCAACTTTTCCTCCATTCGAAGGTATTGTCTTGGAAGACAATAATAGGCAAGTCAGAGCTATACCTCTGATGCTTGCAGATGAAGCCACCCAACTATCGGGTGTTGACAAAAAAGTCCAATCCCTGTCTGAACAGATAAATTGGACAAATACTGCCTTAAGAGGCATGTCAACTCACACCTTTGTCACAAATGACTATGCAAGAAAAGAACAAATTAGAGACTTGCAAGTCTCTACTAATACCATAGTCCAATCCATAAATCAGATAAATGACAAAGTTGCTGATGTAAAGGAATAGGTGGATAAAACAATAGAGGTGGTAACCCACAAGTCACAAAAATCCACCCTAGATCATGAAGAATTGATGGAAGGACTTGGAGAAGCTTTTTCCACAATGGGCAAAACATTGTTAGAAATTAAACAGAAAGATCATATTCCTGACAAGTCCATTCCCCATACATTCATTCTTCCAAATCCTCCGATATCCATCATCTCTCCTGTATATAAGCCCTCAGAGACAACAATAGAGAAAAAAATTCCTCATCATTTCCCCAAAGGACAGGATGAACCAGAATCTTCTAAGAAAAATCTATCTCTAGTCTCTGTACAAAAGCATTCTTATGAAAATCTCCCTCATCATGTAAATAGACCTCCTGCACCAGATCTCCTAGGCAAAGGAAGAATGCCAGAAAGTCAAACTTTTGCAGAAGATTGGTTTCCGGAATGGAATATTGACAGTCTATCTGTTGGACGGATTAGACAGATGCTTGATAGAATGTTTGCCTCACACAAAGTATGTGTATGAAGGGAAAAAGCGAAATTGAGGCATGCAAATCCATTATCCAATGTTTCACTGGAACTCTAAGTAAATGGTGGGAAGTATTTTCATCTCCTATCATGATTTCTAAAATGGAAGAAGAAGTTTTGAGAGATGAACAAGGAGATATTATATATTACCTGGATGGGACTCCCCAGAATAATATGATAGGAGTCGTCACTACTTTAATTTTAGAACACTGGTGTGGCACAGAAGAAGAATTAGCAGACAAACATGAATTAATCCTTATGAGTATGAAATGCAGAAAAATGTCTGAATATGAAGAATTTCATAAGGATTGGACTCAAAGGATCTTTGAAGTAAAAGATAGCCAAAACTTGCTATGAAAACAAGTTTATCTGGCAGCCATTCCTAGCAAATTTGTTGAATATTTGAAGATGCAGGAAGTATTCAAACTTTCTTATGAAGTGTATACTTGGGGAAAAATATATTCCCTAGTTACTAAAGCTTCGGTAGGACTCTGTATAAATATGAAAGTCCAAAATTATGTGAATAAACTCTCCCACCTACCAGGTAGAAAATCCATCTGTGAAAAATATGGTCTTTACATTTCTGATCCAGACAGAAGAAAAAGAAGGAAATGGAAAGAATCAAAAGAAAGGAAAAGGACTAAATATAAGCCAAGGACACATTATTATGAGCTTGAGGATATCAAACTCAAGACTCATTCTAGTCAAGCATGACAACAAATTCAATGCTGGCTTTGTGGGAAGTCTGGACACATTGCAAGCTCTTGTCTAGAAAATAAAAACTCAAAAATGACAAAAGAGAAATATTCCGAGCAAAAGGCAAAAGAAGCTCAACAAAAACAATTATCCCTTAGAAGCCATTGCAATATGTGTGGAGAAAATGATCACCAAACGAACCAATGTCCACATCACCCTTTTGTAAAAAGGGAAGAAGTCCACCTAATGCAACAAGGATGTTTTTCTAATTCTACTAAATCTTCTGATTTTGAATATGAATCAGAAAAGGAAATTCTATTGCATCAAAAATGCAAATGCAATAACCCAAACTTTTGTTCTTGCGAAAGCTCATCAGGAGGTGAATCTGAATCTGGATCTGAGTCTGAAAATTATACGCAGATTAGAGAAAAGATAAAAGTTTGTATGTACAATAGCACTAATGACCAAGATGCTCAAATGCTTGCTCAGATTAAAGCTCTACCAGAAGGAGACATGAAGAGCTCTCTTCTTGAAACCTTCCTGAAAACAATGAATGTGGGGAAAAGACACAAGGGTCATGAAATTCTTAACATAGAAGGTACTAAACCACTATTCTTAGAAGCTTCTTTTGAAAGAAATACAAAGTCTTTTGTCAAACACAATAAAGAAGCAAAGTTCCAACATACTTCCATTCCAGAGCTTTCGAGAGAAATGATCTCTCTAAAAAGGGAAGTTGCTGAACTAAAAGCCAAACTGAGAGAGTTTGGAGAAGAATCTGAAAATTCTTATAAAGTGGATTCTTGGGCAAGGCAAGAAATCCAGATGATAAAAGAACTATTGGAATCTCGGCCCCCTCCACTTGAAGATGCACCTGCTGAAATAAAGACTCACAGTGCAGCCCAATTACAAGGGTTGAATGCCATGAGAATCTTACTAGTAAAATTTCAGAAATATCATGTCCAAATAAATCTTGAGATAAATTCTGAAATATTATGTTTTAATGCTCTGCTTGATATGGGATCAGACATGAATTTTATCCACAAATATTTGATCCCTACTAAATACTGGTTCCCCAATAACTTTTCAACTATTGGGCTTGGAAATATTTCCACCAATATGGATTATGAAATTCCTAAAGGTATTCTACTATTTGGAGATTATTCTCTAGGAATGAAATTTGTATTATCTGATCTTCCAGTAGATTGCATCCTGGGAACTCCATTCTTATTTGCAGTTGAACCCCATGGTTCTGCCCAAACACCATAAGGAAACCCAGGATATTTTATCACAATGCCAAAAATAAAAAATCATCCACCAGTCAAGAAGATTTTGGCCTTTATTTCAGAATCTCATTCTCATATTGCTTATTGTTCAAAGAATCCCAAGACCATGGTCGTGATTAACACTTGGGATGATCTTAACAATGTCCCGGTTACAGAAGAAATTGATGACAATCTAGACTGGGAAACCTATTCTGAGAATTGGGCTCCCCATTGGGAACTTAGAGGATCTGAAGGGATTGAGTTTGGGCTACCAGGATTCTCTACAAATAAAATTATTCATGTTTGTTATCACTGAAATTTCGTCCGCACATGGCGACAAGAACTTAGCATCGTCAAAACAGGAATGAGGTCATTCATGGCACTGAATTAGTTTCACAGCATTGCAAAAGGGTCAAAAACTATAAAAAGTAACCAAAAATCAAAGGGCGCTTTACAGAAGTTGGGTGCGCGCGCATATGCACGGAACAGGAACGTGCAATGCACGCATGCGCGCACGACGCGCGTCCGTTGGCGCAAAAACCCGCGCACCTGCTAAACGATGCATTTATTGAAATTGGTCGGCCTTCCAACCACTTATAGATCAGCTCCCAAGCCGATTTGACCCCAAATCTGAGATGAATCCGCATGGTAGGCTGGTCAAAGACCTAATTGAGCCCTAAAGAGCCATTTTTCACACCTCAAAGGGGTTACATAATCACCCACTGCTATGCTATAAAAATCCATGAAGAAACATCATTTTCTCAAGGAATTTCATGTAATGTTATGCTGCTTAGATTGTTTTAAGGACTCACTCCTTGACAATAACACATTAGCACCATTTCATTGAGCCATTCACCTCTCCAATGAGTGAATGTGCTTGGAGTTCTTTCACCATCATTCTCATTTTCTTATTGTAAGGAGAGCAAGTTTGTGAGGGCCTCAAGAGCCTTCCTTTGGAGGAAGAAGGAACCACAGTTCCCTTTCTTCATTGTGCTATGATTTCATCAATAGACCAGCTCAAAAACATTGGTGATATTGGTTTTGTTGTCTTTGTTATTTACTTTTCCATATGCTCATAGTTTTAGTTTGTTTTAATTTTATTCTTGTTTATAGTTTTGTTGTTCTTTTTCTAACCCTTTCCTCTACAACTATCATGCCCAGCAATACCCAACTGGGCATGTAAGCACCCTTTATTTTCTCACCAAGTGACGAATTGGGTGCAAACAGATTGGCGACCATACTGGGGAGTTGGTATCAATTCCTCCCTCATTTGGGTTTATTTTGCTTTCCTTTTGCTTTCATTAACTTGCAGGTGCACAAACCGGCCTCTGCCGACCTGCTAACCAGTCAATTCAAGGGAGAATTGAGAGAAATCCATCCAGATTTTCTCTCTCGGCCGTTTGCCACAGGCGCGCGGTTATTTCACCCCACAGTCGCGCATCAGGCGCGCAGGCGCTTTAACTGCATTCTGTCTCTGCACACATGCGCATGTTCTATTGATTCGAAACGCGCATCAGTGCTCTGCGCGCGCCTGTCTACACTAGAGGCCGCACATCTGAACTAAATTTTACATTGTAAGGTCTTGGGATGTGGGGAAAGTCATTTTCCTTCTTAAGAATGATGATATGCATGCTCTAAATACTGCACCACTTAGGCCCCTCAACTTATAAAGGGGATAGTCAAACAAACATAGGC